>BKCP01000447.1:485279-521853 GCA_008636005.1 Striga asiatica | reverse complement strand
TTGATTTGTAAGGGTATTTTAGGAATTGCATATGTTTTTTAAAAAAAAATGAACGAGTGGAACTTAGACCTGGAAAACTATATTCGTGCACCCTCCAATCGATGTTGCAGAACTCGAAGAACACCGACCGACGGAGTGGCCGTAACTGGAGCCTCCGCTTCCAGGAAACTCGTCGGGGTAGGCGGAGAGGTCGTCATCTGAGATGGACTCGGAGAAGACACACTTAGTGATACCGCCAGAACCTGTACCAGAGAAAGAGACGGAAGCTGTGAGACTCGCTTGTCTCTGAAGAGCACGTTGGCACTGCCGAAGAAATGGTTGAAGAGTGAGAGCGCGACGAAAGCTGTGACGGGGATGCTTGCTGGACGGAGAATGTGTCGACATCGGAGAGTGGGTGGCCGAGATCGTGGACGATGCTGGGGAAGGCACACCAAGGAATTGCGCATTGCCGGAATATTGGTGTACGGATAAGAGAAGAAAAACAACGGGAAATGATTTGTTCATTTTTTCAGGATCAAGATTTTTGGTAAAATATTCCGGCAAGTGAGCTGCCTTTGTAAACAAAAGTTATTAAATGAAAAGAAAAATGCGAAACAGAAATGTAGAATAAATGCTTTTAATCCTAGATTGATATTTTAGTTGAGGCATTAAGAAATTATTACATAACTAGCCGAGAACAATATTCGAGTGAGCCTTTTGAAATAGGTCTTGTTTTCTTGTGATTTTTTTTNATTTGAGCTATGAGTATGAGTTATTGTGATGTATTCACGATATGTTGCCATCATATTTGTTTGTATTGTTGTCGTGTTGAGAAGTGAAATTCTCAGGTTCGAGTCCGTGTTTCGTGTTTGCTTTCTGGGCAAACATGGGAGTTGCATGTCTTGTACTTGACTAAGCACTAGCCATTGCACATTGTTTTTTTACGTACACAATGGTGGTTTTATATAGGCTTCGTTTTCTTCATTAGCTTGCCATTGCACATTATTTTTACTTAAACATGGACTTTGTTCCTTCATTAGCTTCTCATTTTCGCAGTAATCTTGCATTGGTGTGATTTATATATGCAGAATTGAAGGCATCTGGTTATTATACATGTTGTTTTAAGCTTGAACATTTATCTTAAAATAATAAATGAAACAATAATAATATATAGTCGAGGAGTTGTTCGGTTTTTCTCTTCTGGAGTTAATAAGAGGTAAAAAAAATAAAAATAAAAAATGTAATCATTATACAATTATATGACCGACTGTGTCGGCGGCTCCGACGGCATAGCCGATCACGTTTTCGAATAAGGCAAATAGTCTCGAGCATGACGGAGGCATTTTTTCCGTACGAGACGTCGATAAGGAGCCCGGGTTGGGCCTTGAATGAAGGTGTGGGAGATGTCGAGCATCCAAAAGCTGCCAAGAAAACGACGGTGACAACAGCCAAGCCAGGAGACATCGGTGGTGAAGGCGATGAGATTGCAGATAGAGAGGGAGCCGCGTTTGTTGGTTGGCGACATGTGTTTCATTTTATCTTATTTTTTGTTAAAAAATATACAAATATCCTAAAATGCCCTTAAAAATCAGCTTTTTTTTTTATGTCAAAACTACTTTATTTTCAGTTTAGAGGGCAAGATGAAAAAAACGTGGAGTTCGTATGGTGGTTTGTCAAAAAATATAGTTGATATAGTAAGCCGCAAAAATTGCGATCATTCGAATGAGAAAAAGTAATTTACCCTTTTTATTTCACTACCTATTTTAGCTATTAGGCATAAGCTAAAATATATCCAAATCGAGCAAACTTGAACTCAAAGATTCACAATAAAACACAATAAGATACTTGAGAGGATATAATTCATTTGAGATTTTAAGACACATTTTTTTCTTTTGCATCCATTTTTTTTTAATATTAATTTTAGTAAAATATTTAGAAATTTTTAATCTAAAGGTATGATTTGTGGTGGCATTTATAATTTGTGTATGAAATCTCCAAAAATATTTAGCATACGTAATACGTACCTGATATCTCAATAATTTTAGAAAATTCTAACAAATTTCAATTTTAAATAAGTTTAATACATAATAATTTTTTTAAAACTTTTAAAATATGACTTAAATACCACAAGATTTTAAAAAAATAAATAAAAATTCTAATTAAAAACACATAAATTTCTAAAATCTTAAAAAAAAAATTCAAATGAACACACCTGCAGTACACATTTATGTTACCATGAATTCGATGTCCACTTGTTAACTTTAAACACATATCACCAAAAATATATGCAACTAAAGTTGTAAATAAAAATTAAGTGGACTATGTCTCATCAACCCTACTGGGACATGTTTTGTTATTCCACAGGCTATTTCATTCAACTAAAGAAGTTCCGAATCCTACAACATGTTTGTTTACTGAGCAATGACTAATTCCAAGGCCACAAAAATACAACACATCTGCTCTCCGCCGATGCAATGCACTGAAGAAAAAGGTCAAGAAATCCATCACCAAAGAAACAGGGCAAAAACATTACCCAACAAGATACATATATAAAGGCCTCCTAAAACATCCTGCTATTACAAACTAGACATACACTGAAACACACAGGACTGGAGTCATCGGTTTTTCTTCCTTAACACGCTAAAGTCCTTCTACCGACAAATAATCAGCCGTACCTCCCTTTCTACTTGTTTAGCAGTAGACGAGTCACGAGAAAACATACAAACGCAAGCTCAACAAACCAAAAACACATCACCTAAACTTGGATCTCTTGGAAGCAGCCGGAATGCTGGGCCCCGCCCTAGCCTTTCCGGCAGCCTTCATCTTCCTCCTCCTCCTCTCGTCCTCACTATCCGACTCATTCCCCTTCTCCCTGTCAGCATTGCTAGCCTCCCTCTCGAGCTCCTCCCACGTTTTCCCCTGCTCTTCCCCTTCAGAATCCTCCTCCTCATCATCATCCTCCGACTCAACCAACGACTCGCTGTCCGAGTCATCATCCTCCGATTCCGACTCAGGCTCGGCATCCGACGGCTCGTAACCCTGGTCCGACTCGACCGAATGGTCCGAGTCCGAATCAGTAGCCTCCAGGTTAAGAAACTCCCACCCGCCTTCCTCTATGAACTGCTGGGGATCGTCTGTGATCGTTTTCAATATGGGCCGCCAGTTGAGATTGAGCCGGCTCTCGTAATACTTGATATCAGTCGTGTCGAGCCACTCCTTAATACCGTCGAGCGAGGTCGAGGGTATCGAGTCGATCCTCATCACATCCCGTTTAAAGTCTTTGAACACGATCGCCATGTCGAAATTCTTCTGCGCGAGGCCAACGCGCTCCAAGTTGACGATCTCGATATCGGCAAGTGAAACGACAAGGAAAGGAGTCTCGATCAGCTCGACTAAGCAGCTGGAAGTGGGGACGATGAAAGCCGAGGCCTTGTAAGGTACCCCGTGAAAGCCGAGTTCGCGGAGAGGCTGGTCGAACTCGAGGTCAAGGCCTTTGAACTGGCCTTGTCCCCACAAATCGTTCACTCGATTCACGAAATGCTGAAAATCGGTGTTGATTTTGTTCTTCCGGTCGCGCTCCCTCTGCTCCTCCTCGATCTCGTCGGGGTCGTAAGCCGACCGTTTGCTTCCGCCGATGTTTTGGACCATTTCCATCACCTCGACGTAAAACTGGACATCCTTGGTCTTCTTGTTGCCGACCATGATGTGGTTGTGGAGGTGAAAATGGACGAGCGTGATCATCTCCTTCTCGGCCGGCTGGAAAAACGCGTGCTTAATGTTGCCGTACATTATGTCGACCCGCTCGTCCGCCCTCGAAGTCGAGAACCGGAACCCATTGGCATGGGCCTCGAGCGTGCCCGTCAGCTTCCGGGCTCGGCCGCCGAAAACAGGCCGTATCCAGAGGTCGTGCAGTCGGATTGGCTTGAACCGGTTGCCTGAAAGAACGAGCCTCTCCTGAGTCACAAGCGTGGCCCGCTCGGCCCGTTCGGACTCGCGGGCCATCACGTTGCGCCTCAGCGTCTTTATCAGCTGCACGACCTCGCTGATGTGGCGCGAGTCCTTGGACCGGAAGGAAACCTCCTTGAGGTACACGGCACCCTGGTTCTTCAGCGAGTTGGCGTCGTGCGGGCTGAAGGGAGTGCCCGGCACGTTGAAGATGATTCGCACGTAGCAGTTTCGGTTGGTATCCTGCTGGCTCGACACAGTCTTTACAGTCGCCACGTGGAACGGGACCATGCTGCCGTAGATCGGGAGGAGAATGGCCTCGTTCTTCTGGTCCACCTGGATCATCATCTCCCTCGGAGGCGGCAGCTCGTTTACGTTCTTGTACGCGATTAAATCGCTGGCGGCCCGAGCAGAAGCCCGCCCGTCGCCTGCACCCGACTCCACGCCAGCCAGGCGGCGAGCCGTCTCCTCGTTCTTCTGACGGGCGAGCTCCGCTTGGTGCTGCTTCCTAAGCTCCTCCTTCGACAGCTCGCCGTTGTCTGAACGGAGGGTCGCCTTCGAGTAGACGACGTCCTTCGAGGCAACGTTCGACTCGGCACGAACCTTGGGCTGCTCGTCCTCCTCCTCGTCCTCGTTAAACGAATACGCCACGTCCTTGAGTAATTTCGAGCATGCTGACGTGACGATTTCGCGTCCGTTTTCGTTGACAATAACTGTGTCAGCAAGCAGAAGCGAAAAGTTCTGATTCTTGGTGGGCTTGCTCGTTTTAGCCTCTAAGTTCTGGAACCCGAGCGAGACGTTGAAGACCATCCCCGATTTAAGCGCGCGTTCGTTCTTCGCGTTCAGGCTCAATCCCGATTCGCGGAACTCGAGCCCGATTCCGGTCCCGGCCGATTTCGTCAGGTTGGGAAGCAGCTCGGGGGAGTCTCTCTTCACGACAGAGACAGCTGCTTCGTAAACGGCTCGGGCCTTGTTTCCGGGCTTCACGGCGAGAATGGCTGCCTCGTGGGCTCGGAGGAGGACCTCATAAGCCTTGCTCTGAGTCGAGTTCGAGTCGATAAGGTACGTTCGGGCAACGTTCGAGCAATAGCTATTGTAACGGGACCCAACGGCGCAGATGATGATGCTGGAGGAATCGTAGTACAGATACTCGTCGTTGCTCGAGGCACTGGGCCGGAGATCGAAACTTCCTCCGCTTTGAAAAATTGGCGGGTAGCAGATATCTACATTTTCGGCCTTGAGCTTGACGCCGATTTTTGTTGGGTCAAGTATAGCCTTCTCTGTGTCTTCCATTAGAGACGAGTGTGTGACTTTCTTCTCCTCGTCGATCACCTTCTCGACTTTCGGGACCACAAAGTTCTTCATTGCCGAGGCAGTCAAGTATGCGGCCTTCTTTATGCAAGTGATCTCGTTCTTATCCTTCACGGCGAAAAGTTCGGACAACCCACTGGATATGTCGCTCAGCTTAAGACCCGAATCTTTCAACTTATCCGACCATAGTTCGAGGAGTTTGCCCTCCGGAGCTTCTCGAGCTATGTACCCGATTGTTGGGGACTCGTGACCGTTCGACTTTGAGTGTGAACGGATGGCACGGAGAATGGAGTCCATGTAATTGCTGCCGCTATCGTTTTTTGCCTTCACATGCATGACTACATCAACGTCAACGGCTTCTCTAGCGGGCTTTGCCACGACCTCGAGCAGTGAGGCTTTCTTTTGGCTGCACAGGAAATGGATTTGCTTGTCTTCGAAGACTATGATTGTCTCTGGAAATTCATAACCGAGCAACCATATATTGAGGGCAGAGGACTTGAGGTAGCGCAGGTCTTCAGAAGGAGGTGGTGTGGCAATAGCAAGGGCATTGGAAGAGCCCCAGTGCTCGTCTTTGTGGTGGCGCCAGTGCGTGTACAGAGCCTGTAATCTCTTGCTGAAGGTGTTCAAGTCAATCGTGTATGCATTGCCTCCTCCAGATCCATTGCCATTGGCAGGTTGGCCATTTGGGTTGCGTTGTTCAGGCATGGTGCATCTGTTCAAAGGTTGATTTAGAATAATTAATCTACTCATTTTTCATGAGACGTGAAAATAAAAAAGGAAAAACAAATGCTAAATGATTAAACAGAACACTGCATGATCCACTCTGAGAAGACAAACAGAGCACCAAAAAATGACGTATCGAAGATGACCATCATGCCATAATTGAACACAAAACTGTAAAATAGTTGTATATAAACAAATAAAAGGATTACAAAACGCCAGATAAATAAACTAATCCATGCAGCAATATCATCATGAGAACATAACCTTTCTAAAACCACAAGCAAACCACACAAACAACCTTTGTAATCGAACCAGACACGTTTGATTTTAATGGCATCAAATGTATGTAAAAAGGAGTTGCAATAAATTTAACTGATAAGATAAAACCTCTTATACAACACATTTCAACATAGAAAAATTTCACTCATCAGCATAGTTTTTCACAAAATAAAATTGATGCAACATGCCTTACATTTTTTTATCAAGCGTCTAAGAGTTTAGTAGCATTGCCCAGAAAATTAAGTGGAAAAAAGAGGCACTTATAACATCACATAAGCACAGAAGCTGCAACAATGTATGTAAGTTAGGTATCAACGGTTTAGTTCTCCGAATATCATCTTCTGACACTATCAGAAACAAAAGAAACTAATAAAATAACAAGTTGTTACAACACCAAGTCATCAATCATATCCATCGAGTTTTGGTCGATACTCAATCCATATATGCACGCATAACTCAACGAAGCACATCAATGCACCGACAAACAAACAGCGAACACGACAAACTAATGAATTTATGAATTACGAGCTGTCAAATAATTTCAACCCTGTTTTCAAGATAACCAACAAAATCGTGTCACTCTAGAATACAATTTAGCATCAATGGTGTAGCTTAAGAAACATAAGTCACCAGTTATTTACTAGATAACTGATAAACTTAATAACTTGTCGGAATAGCTAGTGTTTTTTTTTTTTCCTTGTTTATGTAAGCTAATCCTAATCAGATCAATTGATTTCAATCTGGGCAAAAATTCTGTTAGTCTAACAACACAATGAACAAAAATATGGTCTTTCAAGAACATAATTGACAAAGTGACTGTAGCGTCCTGACCAAATCCAGTTAAAGAAATGTATAAAACGGTTGCACAATCACCGAATTTCCCCGTGACAACAATAACCCAGTCGATAATCTGCAAATAGATCGGTTAAAAAACTGGAATCGATCTTCGTTCAGAAAACAGATGGAGAAAAAAGTTGCTTCAAAGCTCAAATATAGATGAGAACCAATCAAGATTCATCGGAAGAAAATGTATAAATAAGATAGAGCAAATGATTCTTACAAATATGCAGATTGATCGGAGACCGGCTGGCGGCGGTGGAGGTGGAGGTGGCGGCGTCGGCAACGTTGGCTATCGTGACGATTGACAGGTGACGAGGTAGGGTTTGGTCTTCTCAATGCAATTAGGGAGGGAAGAGCATCAGCGCGGATACATTTCTACTTTTCAATTTATTTATTTTTTTCTTCTCAATTTATATATATTGATAATAGTAGGCAACGACTTTTATAATCGTTTCCAATTTGTTTTAGGTTAATTATGCAATAAGATTTTATATTAATTATATAAGTAACAATTATATTTTTCTAATTGTTCTACCATAAACGAGCCGTTTATGAGTTTAAATTGTTAAGGCTCGAGCTCAGCCGTTTATTGCATTTCTACTTTTCAATTTTTCCCTTCGATATATATACAAATAACTAGTATGTATGAAACAATAATTATAAATTATTTAATATATTAATTATTATAAAAATGATTTTAAAAATATGAATATTAATTTTTATTCATTTAGTTTATCATGTATAATAATTTAATATACGAGTTATATCTTTATTTCACTTGTTAATAGCTGTCATTTTATAGTTTTTTTTTTTATAATTGAAGATAATGAAGATTTAATAACCAAACATTATCAGTAAATATTATTCACATAATACTTCTCTCCCTCAATTTTTTTTACATCTACCTTATTACAATATATTATTTTAATTTATAAATAAATTATGTTAAAGTTGAAAATCGTGGCAAATATTATAACCAACACTTAACTAAAAATGATTGTAATACACTATTTTAAATTTAAAAAATTTATTAATTTTACATTAACATTGTTGTTTTTTTTATAATTTATAATAATTTATATATATCTAAAAAGGTTGATGTAAAAATCCTTTTTTAGAAACCTAAAAATAATTGAGTTGACTTTTGACTTTCTATTTATGTATTCTGCTTTAAAATCGGAAGAAAAATCGTGAAAAGGCAGTGGATATTTCGTTAATTTAACATGAAATTTGTGTTAATTAAGCAAATGGATTCCGTTAATTAAGCATGTAAAATTGACTATCCGTTGCAAAAATCATGGGACTTACTATCTATCCAAGGAAGTAAATATTTCGTTAATTAAGCATGAAATAAAGCAAATGGATATTCTCCTTAATAATGGTGATATTTTCGTTAATTAAGCATGTGAAATTGATTGTCCGTTGCAAAAATCACGAGACTTACTATCTATCCAAATACAATCCATAATTATCTTATCACTTTTGGTTAATAAGAAATATGTGAAATTGATTGTCCGTTGCAAAAATCATGAGACTTACTAACGCATTCCATATACTGTTTCATGATGAACAGGTAATATTTACCTTTGTTATTTCAATTTTATATAATTTAGAAAATTATTTTAATTAATATTTATAAATTTGTAGGGTGCTTTCATTAAATGCATAATACGTTATCCGAATATGAGAGCAACAAACTTTATATAAACTGAGAGCAGTCTAATTTTTGTAAAATATGTAAACTTTAAACGTGTCTTTATATAAAATTGTATATACTTTTAAACATGTTAGTTGGGCAAATTTTAAAGATATATATATATATATATATATATATGTGTGTGTGTGTGTATGCTAACTTTAACTATAAATATTTTTCTTATAAAATAGTTTAGACAAAATTGAGGTAATTTCACATTTTTCAATAATAATATAAAATATTTTAATACTTTCACGTATGTTATATAATAGTTTACGTATTCTTAATGTCTTTTGATTGTAACATTGTTAACACATATAATATTAGATACTTTTAAACAAATTTAGATAATTTTTTTACTCATTCTTTAATATCTATGCGCATGAAAAGAGAATAAGATTTATAAAAGATTTTCCGGCAATATACTAAATGTTAGATAAAAAATCTCATTTTATTTGTTATATAATATTTCGAGTTGCATTAATTTTGATTTGTATGTGTAAAATTGATAAATTAAGCATATGAAAGGAACGTACGAATTATTGTAAGGATTTAGAAAATAAAAAATAAATCTAATTTTTGAATATTTTCTACTAACTTCTAAACGAATTTATGTCATAATTCGTCATAATTTTCCTACATCATGTCAATATTTATTTTATATATACTAAGTAAAAGGTAAATCATTATCTCAATATTTATTCTATATGTTCTAAGTAAATCTTCTCATCTATCTCAACGGTCCGCAGGTAGTATTTCATACTTTTCTATTCATAATCAAATATATCAAAACTTCACAAATTTTACTTCACAAAGAAAGTGTTCAATAATTTATATTTTTTTTCCTTCTTTGCAATCCATTTATCTTTGTTACATATATATAAATTATATTATTTTTAATATTTCACACGTTAAACATTTCAGGAAAATATACCATCCCGTGCATCGCACGGGCTACATGCTAGTATATATTACAAATGTATTAAATTTTTCTTTCTAATCTATTGTGTTTCTTTCTAATCTATTATGTTTCTTTCTAATAATGTTTCTTATAATTTTATTTTTTATTAATGTTTCTTTCTTTGGACTTTGATCCTCGAGTTGAGTCATCATTCTCAAGGTCAAAAGTCAGTAAGTTCAGCCATATAAATTCGGTCAAGACGGACGAATCTATTATGTTTCTTTCAATTTAAAATAATTAATTCTTCTGAAGACGCTGAAACAAATACAAATGGAGTATGTAAATTGATCTAACAAACCATAATAGTTTACTACAAATCACTACACAATTTCGAATACTTTACTGCACGGGTAGTAACTATCACAAACTACGCAATAAGCATATTCCAGTTTCTTCTTTTACAAACAAAGGTAAACCTCATGTAGTGAAGGAGGGTTCTACTTGGCATATGCAAACTTCAGTTTACATTTTGTCGTTAATAATAAAAACTGACGCCGTTCAACATCAAAGCAATTCTTGATGTATCAACAAAATTTGTGAACTCCTCAAGGCATCAAAATATGGTTTAAGTTCAAAGCAGAATGTATACCATTCTTATTCGTATTCCAAGTAAAATCCGCTCAGAAAAAAACATTCAAATGGTTTATCCTGTCACTGAGAACTATTATCATCCAGGCAATAAGTAACACAAAACAAAACAAAACAAAACAAAACGTGAAAGGTCTCTGTTGTTGGCCTTGTCCAGTGACCGAGCAAATTAAGTAGTGATACTTTCATCTGCAAAGCAAAATTATAGTATATAAGAACCAAATGGCATTGTGTAACCAGGAACTCTGTGAAGATCTGTACAATTAGAAAAGCTGTAGCTAAATGTTCAAGTCAACTCTGAGAACTTATAGTTACCCATACAGCAAACCATGGAAAAAACAGCAGCTCGTGCATTTGCAGAAAAGAATATGACAATCTTAGTCTCCTAGTAACATAAATCGTAATATTTGGTTCAAATACTGATCTAGTTCAATCTCTGATAATGTCACCAACTTTTTACTCCAACAAGATTGCAATATACTTGTATGCCGCCGAAAAGCACAATATCCGATGACCGTGGTTCTATTATTGAACTAAGACTGTATGCATAAATGTATTCTTAAATTTTCATGACGAAAGCAATAAGTTACCAATAAGTTGCCTGAGGGTAAGTGAGCATAATTAAAGTAATAAACGAATAGGATCAGGTCTTTAAGCAAAATCACATATATGCTTAAAAGTTAAAAACACACAGACAATCATTAAGATGGCAAGGTACGTGTCTGGTCGTAATAGTCTATAAATATATAAGGATCAGACAACTAAGATCATAAATATTGAACATGGCAACATTTTTCACGGAACGTCACAAGCTAGGGGAAAGGGTAAACCCAATATAAATCATTCCACATTTATTTACTGTTGAAAGGAACATTAATAAAATGCAATCCACCATGACTTACACATGAGCCAATGAATCCATTAAATATACACATAATGCATTCATAAGCTTCCACAAGAAGGCAAATCACCATTACAAAAGCATTAAAAAAATTGCAGTACACAACAACTTAATATGAAACGGCCACACCGAAACTCATTTCCAGCAAATGCTAAATGGTTTAAAGAAAATGCTACTTTGACATAATTATTGGACATAACAACTGACATAAAATGATGGTATATGTAAGATAACAGGATCCTGCCATGTGTGTAATGCCATCCATATGTTCTTGTAACTTGACTTATGGTTTAAATGATGATGAAACAAGGATGTTTCTCATAACAATACTGAAAACAACATGGTTACAACGACTGAACACACATTATAAGGCTAAATATGACAAGAAATTCAAACAATTCGCCCTTCATAAGACAAAAAAATATGGATTATGCCTAAGGTAAAAGGTGGCTTGTATTAAGAGTCCACTTCAGATATGAATGATGAAATAATGAAACTTATTTCATCAATTTATATTGATCAAATATGAACTAGTAACGTTACAGTGATATCCATGAGTAAAATACAAATGCTTATCATAGATAGTTCAAAAACTGAGACTCAGTTTAACGCAGATAACACAAAGTAAACAAATATATTTATCTACTGAAGCATTCGAATTGAATGTATTACATCAGTTAACTAATATTCATCCCAATTCCCGACATATAAAAAAACATTTACTCAATCAACTGCAAGCTTTTCTCATATTTAATTGTCAGAGGCAACGAAAAGGAACAGGGGTGCCTTTCCATAATTTAACCAAAAAAAAACCTATAAATTTCCATGTTTGTAGAGTCTGAATATAGAATTACCAAACACTAAGGTCACTGGATACTATTAACAAACACGATTGGTACCAAAAGGCAGCAAAACATAGTCTTGTACCCTTGCATGATACAAATCAATTTGATAAACAAGAAAATCAAGAACATCAACCCCAAGTGGCATGCCATATTCAACTATGACTTCAGCAAAGCACATCAATCACATGAAAAAAAAAACGAAAAACAGCAACCAGTAATAATCAAAATAATCAGGTGCACAAAATCTGATTCAATCACGACAATTCATTACCACTGCAATAATCAGCAATAATCAAAAACCAAAAGAGAGAGAGAGAGAGAGGTGTGGATCTATCCTTCACAGACAACAGGGTTTGCAAGCAATATAAAACGAAACAGAAACTTACTTCCTGTGCCTCTGCACAAACGGAGAGTTCTTCGCGTCCTCCTCTGCGAGCAAACAAGTAAATCAAGAAAGGAGAAAAAGGGAATAACACGCGCATAACAAACGAGAGATATGAGAAAAACCAACCAGTGAGACCGAGAGAGAACTTAGTAATGATGGCCCCAGTAACGGCGAACCCGACGAGGAAAGGCCAGTTGCGATTCCACTCTCTCTTGAAGAACACGGGCCATGGATCGAATTTCCTCATTTTTTAGCTGCACACTTTCTTCTTTCTTTTTCTCTCTGTATATTCACAGTGCACGGATAGATCAGATTGTTTTGTAGGGTGGCTACTGAGCTCCTGGGTTATGGGCTTTGGGCTTTTGTCAAGTGAGCTATAGGCTGTCTAGTAGATTAGTGGGTTGGGTTGAGAGATGTATGAACAGAATTGGACTAGCTGGGCTTATTCTTGACTGTGACTACAAAATATTTGTGAAATTTTTATTTTTAAATACAAATATATAGTTTTTACTGTTTCTTATTAATTGATTTGTTGTTCATATTTAATTATTAATCACCAATGTATCCTATAAGATGTAAAAAAGTTTAATGAATTATGTTAATCAGAAAATACACTTATAGTAATTGATGTAATGAAAAGATAAGAAAAAAATTAAATAAGTTGAAAATATTTGATTCTAATTGGTAAGAAAAAATATATAAAATGTAAATGTTAATTATTTTTATACCAATAAATATAGAAGTTGATAATGCATCACTTCAAAATTTAGAATTACAAGTTACAACATATAGTGCCTTTATTCACAAGTTGAGATTCTATGATCTTTCAATCACAGATTCATCGTATATGATATGTTAATCTCCTGTCACGTTAATTAGTAGACGTAAAAAAATGAGACAAACTCACTAAAATGTATTTATATATAATGAAATTAAATTTTTTGAATTTATATAAATATGTGCACAAATACGAGCAAAATTAACTAACAAATTAATTAACTAAATATTTGCCTACCCATCAATAAATTGTAAAACTTAAACCTAAAATTTAATAGATCCGTTGATGTTCCCCCGTTAAAATCTCGGACTTCTCCACTTGAGCCGCCATTAATTTCAAAGGCTCTCCTTTCAAATTTCAAATTTCAAAAAACTCCAATTTTACAGCCGTTCACTCCAATTCCCCCTTTCTCTCTCCACCTTGTGCACACACACATATATACCCATCGTCCCCAATCCCAACCAAAACTTCTCATTCTCCATTCCAATTTTCTCTCTCTTTCACCCAATCCAAGAGAATCCAGAAGAGAGAGAAACACATCATCAAAAAAATCCGACGAAAATGCGTGAGATTCTTCATATTCAGGGCGGCCAGTGCGGAAACCAGATCGGCTCCAAATTCTGGGAGGTCGTGTGTGCCGAGCACGGCATTGACGCCACCGGGCGCTACCATGGGGACTCAGATCTGCAGCTTGAGAGGGTGAACGTCTACTACAACGAAGCTGGCGGCGGCCGCTTTGTTCCTCGTGCGGTGCTCATGGATCTCGAGCCCGGGACCATGGACAGCATCAGATCTGGGCCATACGGGCAGATTTTCAGGCCCGATAATTTCGTGTTCGGGCAGTCGGGGGCCGGGAACAACTGGGCCAAGGGGCATTATACAGAGGGTGCCGAGCTGATTGATTCGGTGCTTGATGTCGTCAGGAAGGAAGCCGAGAATTGTGATTGCCTGCAAGGTATTTGATAATTTGCCAGTTCTACAACTTTTTATAATTTTGGTTTTTTTGTTGTTATATCGGATGGTGAATGGTGTTTGTTTCTGCTGATGAATAGTTTATCAACAATTGCTTTGTTATTCGGAGCTTGCCTTATGCAGATCTGTGTTTTCCATAATCGATTATCTGTATAGCCTTATTCCTCGAAATTGGTTAACTTAATTGATCTTTTCCCTTTCTATTGCTTGTTTGCTTTCATTAACTGGATATTTTCCAACCCCTTGGATGTGTTGTTCCTGTTAACTATGAAATTGTATTTATAGTTTCCTTGCAATATGCAAATAACGAACACCGTTTTATCTCTGCTGAAATGAAAAATAAAAAACTAAACCAATAATTACATTCCCTGTACAGATATATGTTTGCTGGGGAGAGCTTGTTAGGATATATATGAAAATGTACTTTTGTTCTAATGCGGATAAACTATAAACGTTATGCAGGTTTCCAAGTGTGTCATTCCTTGGGAGGTGGGACCGGGTCTGGGATGGGGACTCTATTGATCTCGAAAATAAGGGAGGAATATCCAGACAGGATGATGTTGACTTTCTCTGTGTTCCCATCACCAAAAGTCTCCGACACAGTCGTGGAGCCTTACAACGCCACATTATCCGTTCATCAGCTCGTGGAGAATGCTGACGAGTGCATGGTTCTTGACAATGAGGCCCTTTACGACATTTGCTTCAGGACACTTAAGCTAACAACTCCCAGCTGTAAGTCCCCTTAAATCAATTTCCCTTGTCAAAGAATTTTGTTTGCTGTGATTTCAATGGAATGTAGCTAGTAATGCCCATATCCATTAATGGTTCGTAGTGGCTTGATGACGATCGTATTCAGTCAGGAACAAATCCGCTCCTAACATTACAAAAAATGCTCAAATTTGACAAAATGAATCATTTTTCTTGAAATTTTTTGAGGTTGTGTTGTGCTTTCCTTTACTACATTTGCTTCTGGACACTTAAGCTCGCAACTCCCCAACTGCGTAAGTCACCTCAAATTAATCTCCCTTGTCAAAAGGCTTTTGTTTGCTGTGATTTCCTAGCTAGTCATGCCCATATCCATTAATGGTTTCATAATGGCTCGATGTCAATAGTATTCGGTCAGGAACAAATCCGCTCCTAACATCACAAAAAAATGCTTAAATCTGACCAAATGAATGATTTTTTTTTTTCTCTTGAAATGTGTTTATGGATGTGTTGTGCTTTTTTGTAGAAAACATGTAACAAAAGATGCAGTAATTAATTATTTTTATTATTTATTGAACAGTTGGTGACCTGAACCATTTGATCTCTGCAACCATGTCCGGCGTCACGTGCTGCCTGAGATTCCCCGGTCAACTCAACTCCGACCTCCGAAAGCTAGCGGTCAACTTGATCCCTTTCCCCCGACTCCACTTCTTCATGGTTGGGTTTGCCCCACTCACATCTCGTGGGTCCCAGCAATACCGAGCCTTGACTGTCCCTGAGCTGACTCAGCAAATGTGGGACGCCAAAAACATGATGTGTGCAGCTGATCCACGCCATGGCCGCTACTTGACGGCCTCAGCCATTTACCGGGGGAAGATGAGCACTAAGGAAGTTGACGAGCAGATGCTGAACGTGCAGAACAAGAATTCTTCCTACTTTGTCGAGTGGATTCCCAATAATGTGAAATCGACTGTTTGTGACATTCCCCCTACTGGTCTTAAGATGGCCTCGACTTTTATTGGGAACTCGACTTCGATCCAGGAGATGTTTCGGAGGGTGAGTGAGCAGTTCACGGCTATGTTTAGGAGGAAGGCTTTCTTGCATTGGTACACTGGGGAAGGTATGGATGAGATGGAGTTTACTGAGGCTGAGAGCAATATGAATGATCTTGTTGCTGAGTATCAGCAGTATCAGGAGGCGACTGCAGATGAGGAAGATGAGTACGAGGAGGATGAGGAGGCGGTATATGGAGAATGAGCGAGTTTTCGGCGGGAAAAAGTATGATCTGGATATGATGGTATTGGTGTGTGTGTCTCCTTCTTCTTTCTTGTAGTTTTAGATTTAGTTGCTTTGTTCTTTTGGAATTGGATGTAATCTCTACTTCCTTTTGCCTGCTATACTCTGAAATATTTGTTATGTTTTTTCATTTGAATCAAGTTTTTTTTTGTGGGGGTTAAGTCCTTTTGCAGATCTGAAGTTTTTTTTTCCAGCATTCTTCTGTTGGTAATTAAATTTGGTATTGGTATTTTTTGAGTTTTTTGGTAGCATTCTTCGTTACAGGGTAACTCAGAATTTGCCAATTCTGCTTTCTGTGTTCTTGATGAGAATTCCTAGAGAAATTTTAAATTTACCTAACATGATGATGGCTTAAGCAAACAAAATACATCTGTTACGTGTACGCCATAGAATCGTGGATCAAGAGTAAGTTGTGTCGTGACCTCTTGAACCTCAATTTAGTAATAGCCAGTTAAAAAAAAATATTATTTTTATGGATTACGAAAAACTGTAGATAACATATGCATAGCGAGTTAAATCAACAACTGCACAAAATCGTTGAAAATAATCTTGGATATGTTCTCAGACATTCATCAATGAGGAGGAATGTCAGACTTAAAGAAAATCAGGAAATAATGAAAAGCCCAATCGCATTACCAATTTCCTTTCGGTGGATCACCAAGCAAGCAGGACCCCGCAGGTTTGTTCCTACAAAAAATCATGCCAAAAAAAAAGGAAGAAAAGGACAAAAGGAAAAGAAAAGTACAATTGTGCCACACTATGTGTCATTGACTCATTGGCTATCAAAGTCATATTCTTGTTGAAGGTGAACAAAATAAAAATCAACAATTTGTCTCCAGCTTTTCGTTTTCAGTTATTCCCAGATATACGTTGCTCTTCTCATGCCCTTCTAACTATTTCCAGATGTACGTTAGCCATCATTAAACCACTACAAAGCAGAAATTCATCATTTATGTTGTTAAAGGCTAACCATGTTCAGATTTTCTACACTCATCAAGATCCTACTATGTTTTTCAATTTAGAATCGAGACATTGATCTGTAAAATAGTGAAAGAAACTGGTAAAGATGTGAAATATTACCACTCTTACTTACTTCCCATTAAGCCTGCGGTCTAAGGTTTCAACAAGGCTCAAGGTCAACAATGATGATAATTGACACTATTCAAGACATCCACAAAAATGCACGTCTGAAATTACCACTACCAAGAGAATGTGAAATGACTTAATTTGTACAGAATTATCAACCTATGGTCTTATATCATGAGTTGAAGCCTGAAGGTTTGACTTTGAACTGAATGTGAACGTACAATTCTACTGACTGCAATCATCGGTAGGGTCAAATTAGCCGTAAAATTGATCAAGTGTGTTGACATAATCATTTCTTCATCATATTAATCATGCTGTGCATGATGTTTTCTTTTTTGTTGTTTTGTCGCATTTTCTTATTATGAAACTCGTGTTTTATTTTTCTGTTTTTTGTTATTGCATTTTAATTGTGAAAGGACTACTTTGTCCTCGTCATGTAAAACGAGCTGAGGGTCTTTATATCCCTACTTCTGTACTTCTTTTTTGAGCTAAGAACATGAGAAAATTTCCCAAAATATCTCTACTCAAGATCTGTTATCCCTTTCTACATGGTATCAGAGCAGGTTGAAAATTATCGTCAATGGCGGGCAATGATGAGCGAAGCAGACAAGGGCGTGAGATCGTGACTCGGAATTTCTCTCGCGAAAATGATCCATTATCTCTACATGGATCCGATCATCCAGGATTGATTTTGGTTACAAACCAGCTCACAGGTATGAACTACCTTCACTGGAGTCGTGCGATGAAATTAGCGTTGGGCGCGAAATCCAAGCTTGGATTCATATTTGGCACAGTCACCATACCAGAACAAAACACAGACGATTACGATCAGTACCAAAAGGTTGAGTATATGGTTATCTCGTGGATACTGAACTCAATTTCGAAAGATATAGTTGAATCGTTTCTATATGTGAAAACCGCGAAGGAACTGTGGGATGAGCTAGCTGAGAGGTTCGGTGAAAGCAACGGACCGTTGAAATATCAGCTGAAAAAGGAAATAGCTAATTTCGTGCAAGGTACACTCTCAGTTACATCTTATTATACAAAATTGAAATGTCTGTGGGACGAGTATGCCTGCCTAGTTTCTCTGCCTGAATGCGTGTGTGGATTTGGAAAGGCTTTGAATGAAAATGATATGGAAGGAAGAATGATGCAATTTCTGATGGGATTGAATGAAATGTATGAGCCTGTTAAGAATCAGATTTTGTTGCTTGACCCTCTACCTACAGTTAACAAGGCCTATTCCATGATTTTGAAAGTTGAAAAACAGAAGTTGAATCATGTGATCTCAGATCCTCTTGAAACATCAGCCATGATGGTTCAAGGTTTAGGCAGAGGTGGTCATAAACCTGCTTTCTTTGGCAAAGGAATTGGTAAGGAAACATATGGACAAAATTCTGGAAATTTTGGTCGAGGAAGAGGAGTCAACAGATTGACAAAAGAAGAGAAAGCAAAACTATTTTGTTCACACTGTGGTTTTAATGGCCATGACATGCAGAGTTGTTTTAAGTTGCATGGATATCCGGATTGGTACAAGGACTTGAAGCAACAAAGGCTGAGTTCCACAACTAACATGGTGGAAGGTTCTGAAACAGATAAGAAAGATCTGGAATGTAGATCTCAGGAAGGGGAAACAACACAAGAAAACATGGGTGCATTGCTAAGAGAAATTGCAAAATACATTTCAAAACAACAGGAGGCAGAAACACACTCTTTCTCACACTTTGTGGATTATGCAGGTACTCTTAAAGAAGGTTATGCCTTATCCTTGTTAGATGAGTTAGATAAGGAGAGCTGGATTATAGATACTGGTGCTTCTAGGCATATTTGCTCTTGTCCTGAGATGATGAGAAATTTATGTTCTCTTACTAGCCCTATTGTTGTGAACTTACCTGATGGATCAAAGTTTAAAGTGCATCAAAGTGGTGAAGTTGAAATAGCTGGGGACATTGTATTGAGAAATGTGTTATTGGTGCCTAATTTGAAGTTCAATCTATTATCTGTGGGACAACTCATTGCTGACAGAGATGTGAGACTCTTGTTCACTAACAGAGAGTGTCAATTGCAGGACCCTAAAGGACACAACACTGTAGCCTTTGGGAAGGCATTTGGAGGAATGTATATAATGGGTAAGGAACACTGTAATTTCAGTGCAGTCAAAAGGGAAGAAAAAGATAAAAAGGAACTCCAACAATGGCATAAAAGACTTGGCCACAGTTCTATATCTTGTTTAAGACACATAGATTTCTTAAAGACAAGCTGTCAGAATCAAGAATTGGGCATTTGTGATACCTGTCATAGAGCAAAACAGTGCAGGCTTTCCTTTCCACTGAGTTGTATTAAAACTGCTGAGAAATTTGATCTAATTCATGTGGATGTCTGGGGACCATATAGTGAGCCATCTCTCACCAACACCTCCTATATGCTCACCGTAGTTGATGATTTCACAAGAGCCACTTGGATTTTTCTCATGAAAAGTAAAGGAGAGACTCATAATCACATCAAATTTTTCCTCAATATGACTAAGGTGCAGTTTGGGAAGGCTGTGAAGCAAATGAGAACAGACAATGGGTCAGAATTCACAAACAAAGAGATGCTCAGTTTATTACAGGATAATGGTGTTATACACCAAAGATCTTGTACCTACACCCCACAGCAGAATGGGGTAGTAGAAAGGAGACACAGGAGTATTTTAGAAGTGGCTAGATCACTGTATTTGCAAGCTAAACTGAGGAGGGACCTTTGGCCTTATACTTTGTTGGCAGCTGTTCATATTATCAATTCCTTGCCTAGTGAAGTTCTGAAGTGGAAAACTCCTTATGAATTATTGCATGGAGAAGCTCCTAGTTATGACATATTCAAAGTTTTTGGGAGCTTATGCTATGCAAAGAGGAATATACCACACAGGAAGAAATTTGATTCAAGGGCTTCATCTTGTGTGTTCCTAGGATATGTTAATGGTGTCAAAGGTTTCAGAGTGCTTGATCTTGATACTGATGAGGTCTTCATTTCCAGAGATGTTATCTTCCATGAAACACAATTTCCTTTTCATAAATGTGAGATTGATGACTATTCTGTACCATTGCCAATGCCATATGATGGTCCTTCAGAAATTGAAGAAGTTGAAACCAATGATCCAATTGAGCCTTCTGCAGAAAAATCCTCTTCTCAGTCAGTAAGAGTTCCAAGACACAGGAAACCACCAGCATGGTTGTCAGATTATGTGACAGATTTAGTGATTGTTGATGAGAAGGTTGAAAGGGCAGCTCATACTTTTTTCACTCAGGTTGGGAAAACAGAAAGTGAACCACTATTTTATGAGCAGGCTGCACAACAAGCAAAATGGATTGATGCCATGAATAAGGAACTCGAAGCTTTGGAGCTGAACAATACTTGGACTTTGACTTCCTTACCACCAGGGAAGAAGGCCATAGGGTCCAAATGGGTTTTCAAAATTAAGAGAAACCCAGATGGAACTATAGACAAGTATAAGGCAAGGTTAGTTGCCAAGGGATATTTACAGAAGGAGGGGATTGATTTTTTTGAGAGTTTCTCACCTGTGGCAAAGATGGTGTCTGTTAGATTCCTCCTTGCCCTAGCAACTCAGAAAAAATGGGAGATCCATCATGTTGATATTAATAATGCTTTCCTTCATGGATATTTGGAGGAAGAAGTGTATATGTCACCTCCAAAAGGATATACCAAGGCTGCACCAAACCAGGTGTGTTTATTACAAAGAAGCTTGTATGGGCTCAAACAAGCTTCAAGGCAATGGAATATTGAGTTCTCTGATAAACTGATTTCCTATGGTTTTGTCCAATCTGCCAATGACCATTGTCTCTTTATCAAACAAGGAGATCACAGCTTCTTGGGTTTGCTGATTTATGTTGATGATGTGATGATCACAGGTACTCATACTACAGATATTATTGCCTTGAAGTCTTATTTGCACAAGTTGTTTACTATCAAAGATCTTGGGATTGCAAAGTTTTTTTTGGGGCTTGAGTTGATTAGAACAGGAAATGGACTCTTCCTTAGTCAAAGGAAATACATTCAAGACATTATTCATGATTTGGGACTAACAGATTCTAAGCCTGTGGTCACTCCGCTTCCACAAGGCATTAATCTGTCTTCTCAACAGAGTTCTTCTTTGGCAGATGAGGGACTTTACAGAAGACTTATTGGGAGGCTCTTGTACCTTAACCTCTCTCGACCTGATATCTCCTTTGCTGTCCAACAGCTGAGCCAATTTGTCCATTCTCCTACTAAGGCTCATTGGTCTTCTGCTCTTCATCTGGTCAGATACCTTAAAGGCAGTCCTTCTCTAGGGCTATTTTATGCCAGTCAACCTTCCACACAACTTGAGGCTTTTTGTGATGCAGACTGGGGCAGCTGCACTTTAACTAGGAGATCTCTGACCGGCTACTGTGTTTTCCTTGGCCAAGCATTGATATCTTGGAAGACCAAGAAGCAGAAAATGGTCTCTCGTTCCTCGGCCGAGGCTGAATACCGCTCCATGGCCACCACTGTTTGTGAACTCAAATGGCTCTCTTATCTAGCTAAGGATTTTGATCTGCACCTTTCTCTTCCAATTCCGTTGTGGTGTGATAACAACGCAGCCTTGCACGTTACCGCCAATCCGGTGTTTCATGAACGAACCAAGCACTTGGACATCGATTGTCATGTGGTGCGGGATATGTTTAAAGCTGGCTTCATTGCTCCTTCTCGCATTGCATCTTCAGCACAGCCTGCGGATCTCTTCACTAAAGCTCTTGGGGGACGTGACTTTCATTTCTTCTTGCGCAAGTTGGGAATGCGAGCTTACTCACCCATTCCCACTTGAGGGGGGGGGGGGGGGGNGGGTGTTGACATAATCATTTCTTCATCATATTAATCATGCTGTGCATGATGTTTTCTTTTTTGTTGTTTTGTCGCATTTTCTTATTATGAGACTCGTGTTTTATTTTTCTGTTTTTTGTTATTGCATTTTAATTGTGAAAGGACTACTTTGTCCTCGTCATGTAAAACGAGCTGAGGGTCTTTATATCCCTACTTCTGTACTTCTTTTTTGAGCTAAGAACATGAGAAAATTTCCCAAAATATCTCTACTCTAGATCTGTTATCCCTTTCTACAAAGTGGAGTAGTGCGGCCGGCAACTAACGAAGCATAAGTTTATAAGGTGCTGATAGTGTGTTTCGAGCATACAATCAACACTCATCCGCAAGAGTGTGTGTTCATTCAAAGTAGCAGACTTTTTATTGTTGATCAAAACATACACACACAAACACTCAAAGGTCAAAGGTGTATATGTTGATCCATTGGTAGAAAAAGTAATAATTGCATTTCAGTCATCGTCATGATCCATTGGTAAAAAATTTAACATCTGCATTGTTGTCCACGCGAAATAGGCCCTCCCATCAATGGTCACCGCCACCTCCATGTCGTTAGTCGTCATCTTCCTCAAAAATTGTGCCTTGGTGCTGCACATTTTGGCCGTTGTGCGCGACAATAGGCTCAGCCTCGACGTGCAGAGGTTGATAATCACCGAAAGGGTTCACCTTCGAGATTGTCTCCTCGTCGTCTTTGTCGCCGGACGGTAGTTGTGGAGATCATCAACAGGGCGCCCCACCTAGACCACGGCCTCCACGTTCTCCACGAACTCTCCCGCGCTCGCCCCAGTTGTCGGCGCACGGTACGTTTGCTTGTGTCGAATCATAGTATGAAGGGTTAGACGTATGTCCTCGATCTCTTAGGACAGATCTGCAATCCGACGACCCATCAATCCGACGACCCATCATCTCGAGCTGGCGACCAAACCCCTCGGTCCGGCGGCTCAGGTTGTAGATGGCGGCAGTACGCTTGTCGTTTACAGTATCTTGTCTTCGCGACGACATTGCAGCATCTTGTCTTCGCGACAACATTGTCAATCGTGCTGACTTCTTATACCAACTGATGTAGGGAACATATCAAATCATGTTTTCATTCAATAATTCATAATCAACTACCTAAAACAAAATATAGGGAGCAATAAAGCTCTTAAACCATATTTCTAATATCCAACAAGACAAGGTCTCTTATAATAATATTTAACTCTTAACTTATTCTCCAAAAAATAACAATAATAAAAATAACAATAGTCTACACCACGTGTTGACTTCTAATACCAACTGATGTAGGGAAATGAGATTGCAATCTCAAACACATCTAAACATGACATCAAATCATCTTTTCATTCAATAATTCATAAGCAGCTGAAAAATACAAAAGAGGATGAATCATTTAAATAAGGCTCTTAAACCCTACTCCTAACTTGTCTAACAAGACAAAATTTCTTACTAAATATTTTAATACCAATAATATGAATAATAAATATTATCTTACCAATTAAATATTAAACATAAAAGGAATAATAAAAAAGATAAATAGAAATAAATATATATCCTAAATCAATGATCATAAATAAATAAATAGCATCAGGTCATAAAAAAAATCAACATAGAAAGATCAAATCTACAAATTATCATTAGACTAGGCAAAACATTAAGAGCATCTCTAATGGTTGAATGTCTATTTTGAGATGAATGGCATGGAGAAAGGGAATAAAAATATTTTGTCTCCCATGATTAATGTTAGTTGTGGAATAATTTGACACGTAAGATAATAATTGGTTAGTAAAGAAAGAAATATATAAAATAAATGATATAATATAAAATAGAAGAGGTCTAGAAGTCTTTCTACATCTAGAAAGACTTCTACATTTTTTAAATTCCACATTGGATTTTTGGAGTTAGGTGGTAATGGAATAGAGTAATCCATGTATCATTGGAGATGCTCTAATGCTTCCGAAAAACACAAGATATCACGTGTAACAGTAGTTTACCAAACTTTTCAGTATCTCAGGTCATACGTGACACAAATTGATCCGAGTTTTTTGTAACCGATTAATCTATTATTATATAATACAGTTAAGAAAAAATATTCAAACAATTCGAAAAAAAAAATAATTCGTTTTCCCGCTTCATAATAGTCATTTTTTCGCTTATATATTTCGTAATTTTTTTTCGAATTTTTTCACATTTCTCGCCTATGCAATTTGGTAACCAATCAAGTTTGTTAAATTGGACACCAAAAATAACGGATGTAGGAGTTTGTTTAATCAGATAGTTGAAAATTTTGAAATTGCACTAAAAAGTGCGGCGGTAGGAGTTTAACCAGATAGTTGAAAATTTTGAAATTGTGGAGATATTTTTTTTATATTGTTTAAAGAAACAAAATCCCTTAATTGAAGGGATTTATTCCTTCAAAAATACACACTAAACTACGTTTATGTTTGTTTAATTTACAAACGTGATGGGTAATATTCAAATCAATTTAATAGAATTTTATGAGAAAAAACGGGAGCATGCAGATCAATTTCATATCATGTTTTTTAGGGAAAAAAAGTGCATATTTTGAAAATTGATGTTACCTAACAATTGTGAATTCCTTTCTCTTTTTTTTTTTTTTTTCTTACAATTGGGGGATTCTTTTTTCTTTTTCTTAACCATTTTTCGATCTTTTAGTAAATCAACTTCAAATCCATTTTTTTGGGTAAAGAAATCAGTGCATGTTCTGTTGAACGAGCTCATTTTTCACAAAATTTTTGGCAAAATCCAATTTTTACTATACTTTGAAAATGAGATACTTATCTATTAGATGCAAAATCGATTATCAAAAAGGGATTAGATTTTTGGTTAAACCTAAGACGTAATTGGGCATTAATAGATTTTGACCATAATAACTGACAAGTATTATAATATTTATTGAAAATCACATTTCAAAAATTTTTAATTCTAATTTCTTAACTTATTCTCCAAAAAAATAACAATAATAATAATAACAATAGTCTACACCACGTGACTTCTAATACTAACTTATGTAGGGAAGTGTATGAGTAAGACGATATTAATGAGATTGCAATCTCAAACACATCCAAACATGATATCAAATCATCTTTTCATTCCATAATTCATAATCAAATGAAAATTACAAAAGAGGATGAATCATTTAAATAAGGTTCCTAAACCCTACTCCTAACTTGTCTAACAAGACAATATTTCTTACTAAATATTCTAATACCAATAATAAGAATAATAAATATTATCTTACCAATTAAATATTAAACATAAAAGGAATAATAAAAAAGATAAATAGAAATAAATATATATCCTAAATCAATGAGGTTCAAATGAGAATCAAGTTCTAGTATGAGAACCGTGAGAACCGCTATTTTTAATTGTGCGTAGTGCTATGACATTGTGTTTTAATGCTATTTCTAATCAAGATGTATTTGATTAAAAATAGCAACACAATTTATATTAGTATTTGTGAAAATAATAGCACTATGTAATATTAAAAATAGCATCATACATAATTAAAAATAGCATCAAATACAGTTCTCACACCAGGACTAATTTTTATTTGAACCAACCCCTATATATATATATATATATATATATATGAATCATGTCACTAAAAAAATCAAATCTACAAATTATCATTAGACTAGGCAAAACTTTCCGAAAAGCACAAGATATCACGTGTAATACAGTTTACCAAACTTTTCAGGATCCCAACACAAATTGATCCGAGTTTTTTGTAACGGATTAATTAAATATTTAACTACTTAAAGGGGAGAGTAACAAATTTTGGCAGAATTGTTTACTGACCGCCCAGTCATAAGGTTGTTTCATTTCCCCAGTATCAAGCAGAATAGGCAGTATGGTCTCATAGGGTCATACAATTAATAATATTAACTAAGTTTGAAGAAAAAAATCAATTTGTAGTTTAAGTCGTAGATTAAATTATAATTTTTTGGTATTTATTTGTACACACTTTTTCAACAAAAGGCATATTATTTTACTTAAAAAATGATAAAAAAGAATTGAAATTTTTTAAATTATATTATAAATTTAATGGTATTGATTATATATATTTTGTCAAAATGATGTATTAACATACTTAAATTCACAAAATAATAATGTTTGATCTGGGAGATATTGTTGGTGAGAGAATTGCCAAAATAATAATGCTGGAAGATATTGTTGGTAAGAGAATTGCCAAAATAATAATGCTAGATATTGTTGGTGAGAGATTGCGACTCCAAGTGAACGTGAAAATAATTTTTTGCGATATTTATACTAATTCTTAAGATGAAGTATAAGACCTTTTTTTCTAGATTAAAATCAGACTTGAACCTTAATACGAGTATAAGACCATTTAAAATAACTTAAATTTTGAATGAAAAACTTAAATTGTGACTCAGGCTTTTCGTTTTCATTTTTAGTTTGGATGAAAAACTTAAATTTTTGAATGTGATTTCAATGTGTCACTTTTTTTCCGTTTTCATTTTTTAGTTTGGATGAAAAACTTAAACTTTGAATGTGATTTCAATGTGTTAACCTTTGATGGGGTTCAAAACCCTGAAATCAATTTGAGTTTCGAATTTATTGACTTCTCATAATTTCGCTGCTAACTTTTAACATTTCCAACATGTTTACTACTTCAATCCCGGCGTCATTATTATCACTTTTTTTTTTCAATGAAATAGATCTCAAGTACAAAACCTTAGGTAACAAAAATTTATAACTGAACATCTGAATTCTGATATAACAAATGATTAAAGTTTAAAACTGAAAATCTGATATATTATCTCAAATGTGTAAAGTAAAGATTTCTCCAGGTAAGTTAGTAGCAAGTGCATTTTTGAATACAGAAACGTGGGTTCGTATAGCAAGTGTGTTAGGTGTTAACTTAAAATAGCTAAGCTGGGGGGTTACATAAAGACCGTAGAATTCAATTTCTATACACAGATCAAAGACGATCAATCGTCCCTATAAATATCACAAGATGCCAACACTACACATCCATGTTAGTAAAACTTTGTCATGCCACCACAAAAGCACTCGACAAACCTTTAAAATGCTTAATTGGCCCCAAAAGCCGCTTCGCAGCACCAAAATGCCTAATTCTGTAAATACCCAGCTCAGCTTCTCGTGGTATTATCCACTCGATCGCTGCATAGCTCCTGGTACTGAGTTTCGAAGGTCTCAACCACTTAAACCGAAGGCAAAAATCATCGTCATCATAAACGGGCAGCCAAGTGTCCTTCTTTTTGAGAATCTCCACCAATGCAAACGTGCCTTCGGTCATTAGATCGTTCCTTGGGCAGGCTGACCAGAAAACGACGGTCACATTTTCGCCTCTTTTGAAGATTGAGTTTTTGGGCACGTCTAAGCTGACATCACCGAAATTTATGCCGATTGGAGTTGCATCCATCACGACTGGGCTGAGAAGGCTGATCTGCTTGTCTAAGAGATCGGGGGGTTGTGGGCCCGGCTTGACAGGCTGGCCGCTGACGAGGGCTGATGCAAGCTTCTTGAATTCCTGAATGTAGCCGCTGAGAGTGTGTGGGCCGTACAGAGTGGAAGCGCCCTGGAAAAATAGATCGAGAGTCCCATNAGAAAATTAAACTCATAGGTTAGGGGTTGAGAAGTGTATTTATATGATTCGCCAAAAAAAAATAAAAAAATAGTGAATATCTGAAAAATATAACGAGGAATTCATGATCATGCTAGAGAAATATGTTGCCTGTTTTACTAATTGCAAATGCTGTGTGGTTTTAACGTATTTTGGAACACGATATTTGACGTAATTCTACAATATGGCGTTGAAATGTCAGACGAAGAAAAAAAATGAATTTTATAGGCAACAAGTACAGTTGAAATGAATTAACAAAAGACACATGACGTTCATCCATTAGGACGAGGAATGTTGTTATGTTTGATAACCAAATAAGCTAACTTATAGCTTATTTGGTTAGCTTATAAGCTTCCTGTATTCAAATAAACTTCGTTTGGTAGGAGTAGGACGAGTTTTTTTAAAAAGCTCGAGCTTATTTCATAAGCTTCTTTGGGTAGCTTTTTGAATAAGCTCGTTGAAATTTTTATTTCAGCTAATTTTACCACACTTTTATAGTATAAGCTAGCTTTTCAGCTATAAGTCATAAGCTATAAGCTCGAAAATCACTTATAAGTTATAAGCTAGTTTTACCAAACATAGCCTAAGTTAAATGCCTGAAAGTAAGAAAAATCACATTTTCTTTCATTTGGCTGTATGTTGTTTTTTACTCGGTTAATCATCCTCCAAAACCCTCTTGTTCTAGCAACTTTTCATAATTTTTTTCAGAAATATTCCAGTCTCAATATTTTGCTTCCCAAACAGAAAATATATGGAGAAGTATGACATCACACACTCCCAAAACCACACTTTATGTGCAAGGCTATTGTCTAATTTTTGCAACGATATCCTTTTCACCCAAAGAAAGTTAAAAAATCATGCAGTTTTTATACTTGTATTACCATGAACAAGAAACTAACCTCGTATCTCTGTATCTGATACTCTTCAAATGTTGTCACATACTGTGAGTATGTATTTGTCAGGCCAGCTATGACCACATGAATATTGCTATCATACCTTTTGCTACCTCCACTCGTTAGAGCTTCTTTCACAGCATCTCTCAGTCGCCTCCCAGCCATTGTGGTGAACTCTGGCACATGACGAAATCTAGTCAAAAATAAGATCTACCTAGTTTTAACATTCTTCAACTTTTACTAGTGTATGTCATAAAATAGACAAGCTTTTTGGTACACAAATACTCAGAATCTGGACATGTATTACTCGACCAAACTTACTGGAAAAGCCAGGATATTAAAATTTATAGCACATTTTACAACGATATCATAACACACAAAACAATTATATAAATAAATTTCCTCATATCTGAACTGAAAGAGACGCATAACTACATTTTGAACAGCACTGCACTAATCCCAAAAAGGAACTTTGGTAAAATATAGTTAAGAGACATAATATGATAAAAAACTGAAATATGTAAATAAGAGATTGGTATTTAATATTCCTGAACAAATATAAAATCCTTGAGTCATGCTGAGAAATTCCATAACCTGACCCACTCCCAATTAAAGAAAAACGGGTTGCCTGGAATGATGCGTTGAACAAGAACTCGCCATACAAAATCAACTAAACAATGAACAAGCACTAGCTTTTTCGAAAAGTTCAATAATCTAGCACAAGAAAATATATTAAAACTGACATAATTTTTGGTAAAAGGAAAAGTGGGAGTCCAGCTAGTACCTCCAGGCACACTAAGAATAACCAGCTGCCCTATCCTCAGAATCTGAACTGGAAGTATAGAAGGCTGCAATGCCATAAAAAAGGTCAAACCGATTAAATGCACCATAAGTTAAAAATTAAAGTAGAGGTGAACATTAGATGAAAGAAATTGGAAATTGATGAACAACAATAATCTTCATATTTAGACAACAATAGTTCTGAAAAGGAAACTAAAAAATCGTAAATGTAAGAATTCAAGTAAAGCAGAGTAAAGGCCAAAACAACATGAAATCTAACATGCGCTCAGCCACCAGAATAAGGTCAGAAAGTTCTCAGGGGTTAGTAAGAGGCAATGATAGAACCAGGCCTAATATTTTGATGAATTGATAGAATATATAAAATGAAGACATATGACTCCAACGAGATAACAGTAAAAAGAAAAAAAAGTTACACTGGGAAAAGTTTTTCTCAACAGGAGAGCTGTTCGAGGTTATTTGTGAGAATGCATCTAGAGTATCATCTAGTCATCAGCTAGGAATATTTCTTGTTAATAGTATCGCAGATTTTTAGGCTGGGCAGAATTTTTACAGATTATTATAGGCAGCTGTAGTACGTGGGATCTATCTTGAGGAGTATGCTTGTTCTTATTTTTTATTGTTTTTAATCAATAATATCGATTGTTATATTATTTTACCTTTTGTGATTCATGCTGTCAGCATGTGAAATTTTAAAATTTTAAAGACTTGACTATAGAATGACTGGAACCTAACAAAGTGGAGAACAGGGTAAGAATTTCGAAATACAGAGGCCAGAAGGCAAGGCTTTGGTGTGGTGTCAAAGAGAAAACAGGAGATGTTGCATTTACCTTCTGTGCTTATTGTAAGGCACATACTTATCTAGGTCACTAAAAGCAAAATCAACATAGAATGATCGAATTTACAAATTATCATTAGACTAGGCAAACTCTATACTTCCAAGAAGCACAAGATATCACATGTAACAGCACTTTACCAAACTTCTCAGGATCCCAGGTCATACGTAACACAAATTGATCCGAGTTTCTTGTAACCAATTAATTAAATATTTAACTACTCAAAGAGGCTGCAACAAGCTATCTACTTCCTTATGGAGAAAGTTAACAAATTTTGGCAGAATTGTAACTTACCGCCCAATCATAAGGTTGTTTCATTTCCCCAGTATCAAGCAGAATAGGCTTTGGATGTTGACAGTCCACTTGTTCCTTGCTTGGAGTTTTAAGCAAGTTGCGGACGAGTTTCCAAAATGGATTACCCTGACGAGAAATAATAATAATAATAATAATAAAATAATAATAATAATAATAATAATAATAATAATAATAATAACAATAATAATAATAATAATAATAATAATAATAATAATAACGTAGAGCATAAGAAGATGAGAGTTTTGTAACCAAATAATGATGCATACCTTGTCATCCCCCTGCTTGAAATCAAAAGCCCCAGGTCCATCAGTTGTACCGGCTGCGAATGCAAACCCCATTGATGCAGGACATGTTTTTACAACCTCAGTACCTCCACTTTCTTTTGGGATTGTTATATTAAGTTTAGAAAAATCAACATATGTATGGCGAAAATCAATCTCCCCGTTTAACTTTTCAGATGCTCCATTGAAAAGTTCCACTGCTTTCCTGAATTGCCTGTCTCCAAGAATACGTGTACTTTCGAACTCATCGGGGTACCTACCAAGCAATTGAGAGATGAGTGTTTGGTCAACACCATATCCACTTTCTATTCATCAATTAAAGAATTGGCAATCTACTTCTATTCAATACAAGAATGAAAAAGCAACATACCCAGGTCCTCGGCCATAGCATAACTCATTCTTTCCACCACATGTGCTATGATTGAAGTCACAAGGTAAGCCTGTGTCTAAACAGAAGGTACCCAGCACATTGGGACTGACATCACCACAGTTGGTTTGACAAAATGCCGATACAAATCTTGGCCTATCAGCTTGCCGGTAGGCACTTCTTACACGTGTTGCAATGCTCGTAAACCGAGTGGTTGATTTTCCTGATGATGACTTAAAAGAAGCAGCAAGTTCTAGTAACTCGTGATCTGCATTACATGACCAACATATCACTAGTTTCAATATGCTATATCAAAATAACAAGCCTTTTTCATTTTGAATAAGGTTTTCAAGCTTTAGGTCTGTCATGAATATTATAGACAAACCAATCCTATAGAAATTCATAAATCTTTTTCAACACAATAGAGAACTGTCCCCTTCAACATTACATTAACTGTGCTACAACAAATTTTAGAAGTCTCTAGTCCCGAGCTTGCCCGAAGCATAGTTCAAATCCCTTGTTATTACATTTCTACAACTACTAAAAGCCAACATTATCGAGTGATATGCAAGTTTTTTTCCATAAGTGCAGCAAACTTAAACCAAAAAGTCCTCATATACTTACGACTGTTTTTAACAAACGGTATTATGTTTGAGACTCTTCTGGGGATTATGGCAGGCTTGGATTTGTAGAATGAAATGTTTCTTCCACCATGATTCTTATCAAACCAGTCTTCCATAAATCGAGCAGCAGCTCCTTTATTATCTCCACTTATCAATGAATTTGTACGGCTCATAGAAGTCCCATGCGTAGCAAACCAATTCCAGCTGCCTATTGGTCCCCATTCATCATCGACAAACTTCAAGAGGGTCATATCTTTATCCACGTCATACTTATATTTACTTCGTTCTGCAGATGGGTTGTTGAGATAAGCGCTGGGACTGCGATTAACACCAGCATCCAAAAGCTCTCCTGTTATTGAGATGGTAAGAATAGCAAAGACCAAAGAGACTACAAACCCAAAATAATCATTAACACCAAATACAACAATTATGAGCACATTCTTGTAAAGTTTTATTTCAGGTGGGTTCTCTAGTGACTGGACGGCACAACCCTTGCTAAGCAGTACAACCAGCAAGTTGGGCAAGGTAAATCCTCCAAAAGCCACTACCCATGATTATGTTGGTATGTTATCATGAATTTTTTATTATTATTATGATTATGTTGGTATATTATTATTAGTAATGTTAATATTGTTGTTTTTATATACACATATACATTTCGCAATTGGCTGTTGTTCTGAGCAAGGAGATTTTCACTTTATACACAGAAATTTCAGCAATTTATGTCATGGTTTTGCTGTACAACTTTTTGTACTCCAGCAACAACTTGTAAGTGAAGCCAAAATAATTTCTAAAAAGGCACAAATTTTGAGCTACAGCAAGCATTTCACAACTACGATACAGTTAATATGATCCATATCAGATGCAAAGCACTTTTTTCTTTACGTATTAGCAGTATCTAGAAATTGCCTAAAACAGCTCAAACGCAAAAGAAAACTCCGAAAGTCATGAAGATGAAGATACGGAATGAAAGATCAATTGTACAGTAAGTTTATATCTAACATAACTTATACCCTAGTTCTTTCTGATGGTGATGCATAACATGATGCATAACAACAGCAGATGCACTGCCTCAACATGCTTGCTTGACACGATTGGCATAAAACAAATCATCATAGTCATTTTCTTTTTACCTTTATTCACATATATTGATCCAGGTCGGAGGTTATTGTGAGCCTGTATGATGCTCTGCTCAATGCCATCAACAAGAGCATCAAAAGATTGGCGCACAAAACCAAGGGACGTCACAATGTAAACAATGTATTGAAGATAACCGCCAGGACCAGCATGAGTATGAATGCCACTAATAGCAACATTGCTTTCAGTGTAGAGATCTCCATACCTGCAATAACATGATGAAAGGTTCATGACCAAATTCTACAAAATCAAGCAGAAGATTTATGTGAAGTTCTTTTTTTCTATTATCATTTTAGTATAAGCAACCCGAAGATTTAACAAATCCCTAGTCCACCGTTCAAGACAAAAATGACAAATTAAAGTTCCATATAAAGTGTTACAGAATTAAGAAACTACCTCGCTTTCAACCTCTCGAGAACTTTTATTGTCACCAGCTGTGATGCCATACAAGCATCCAGATTAACAAACACGACTCGTTTCCCTTTTCTCTCTGAAACAATAAAGGCCCGAGCTCGCAACCTGAAGTGCACGCCAGATGCAGTCTGTTCCATGTTAGCATATCCCATCATGTTGACATCAGCTGCTGGCCCTGTGATGTCATAGCTTCCAAGCCCAATTAAGTAGTTTGAGGCTGATTTTGCCCCTCCACAGTTCTCCATCAAAAGCAACAGAAAGATTGGTAACCAAATCATCGTACTTAACTCTGTCCTCATTCCTCTATGCCGCAAGCATAATAACTTATTCGCACTTCCCTTCAACACGGATGCAAAATTAGCTAAAATTTCTATGAATATGAACATACATATCAAGCACCCAATGTTCACAGCTGACTAACCAATAATTTTTATTAATGACCAGTGATTTTGTAATTTATACCAACGTATACTGATTGAAAAACATAAATGCTCCATCCACAAAATTATACCAATAATGAAAATAATAATCAAACAGCTGTTGAGATTCACACAAATTACACTAGAAAATATGATCATATTCCACAAATTAACCGCGGATACAAGATGCCAAAACATCCAATTTATAATGCAAAAAGGNAAAAAAAAAAAAAATGTTCAGGCATAGAGTTAACTGAAAGGGATAAAACATACAAGAATCCAAAACTTACAGCAAATAAAGAAAATCTGATGAAGCTTCACTGGTCACAGTGCGATATTTGGGCTTTGTAGTGAGGAAAAAGCAGTGTGGAGCGGAGGTTGGACGTGGAAGCGAAGACTGTTTTTTTTTTTCCTTTAAGTTAATTTTATCTTAATTGATTTTTTTTTTTTTTAATTTTAATAAATTAAAAACAATNCTCAAGCTTGCCAATACAATTAAATAAAAAGCAATTCCTAAAACACATTTTTAAATAAAATTTAATGTTCCTCCACTTGTATATTTTAAATGACTATTATTTATCACAATTACTTAAGTTATTAGATTTTATTTAACATTCGCTTACAATTTTTAACAATATTTTGTTATTCAACAAAAGTATTTTTATCCATTGCATTTTATTTTAATATGGTTTGTCCATACTTGATAGATACACGAATCAATAATCTCTAAACTACATATATGTTCACGAATTATATCGTGTAGCACAGTTCCCAAATTTTTACATTTAGGACTTGCAAGATGAGTTTGAGAGGAAAAATTAGAAGATGAAAGAAGCCAGCTAATCATAGGAAATGACTATAATTAATCATAGGAAATGACTATAATTAAGTGACAGAATGATTCATGTTTTAATCATGGATTATCTACCTTACATTAATGATTAATTTATACCACGAAATTATTTTGTGACGAGACTATAGTGATTCCCCTAGTTATATATCACGTTTTCTCCTTTCATGTTTCATTTAAAATAGGAAAGTTAAATAGAACCATGTAATTGGTAATGCTACACCTTATCATTACAGTTTTGAGAAGTGTGGAAAATCATGTCGAGGAATAAAATAAGTATATATAAGTATTTTAAAAAGAATGTGTTAAAAACAATTGCACCGTCCGGCCATTAGCGGGGCTAGCATCGGGAACTTTCACAGAGGCATGTTGAGAACCACGTTCCTTGTGATGCGGCTCTTTATTTTTCCTTTTACGTCTTGGTTAGGGTCAAATTCAGGTTTTTTCTTAAAATTTGACTAACCGTTGAAGATAACCCGAGATTTCAGGTTTGTTGGCTTTAAATCTGCTATTCTGCTGTGCTTTCTTCGTCTTTAGGATGAACGGTCTCATAGTGCATTGTGCATTGTCGAAATTTGAATTTCGATTCCTTCATCTCCCAATCGTTGGACGATAAAGACATGTTAATGATTTTGTCAGAAGTTTTTCAAAATTTCAAGATTGCAAAGTGATTTTGAAAAGATGACGATGTACCTCCTATTTATATGTTACGCTCTCCTCCAATCATTGTGTTTTATCACTTTAAGGCTCGAATTGCAAGATACATGTCTGCACTCGAATTTTCATGTCTAAACTCCGACAAGATACATCCCTTCGTTAAATGCTTCGAACGGACGTTTCGTATCCATTTAGCGTACTGTTACGTGATCAACAATACATTTTCATGGCGTATTGACAAAATTTTGAGATATAGTTTTCCATGCGACTCAGCGATCTCTCATCACTTGGAAATATGTGGGCCTCCACGTTGTACCTACAAAATTTCCGATCGGCCCGCCGATCGCCATTGGAGTCTTCTCGAAGAAACCTACCAATCACCGCAAGTCTGAATAATGAACTGATAAAGCTGAAGACACCGTCCAATCCGTCCCATCACACTCTGCATGGATACATGCGCGCGCCACCCAACGCCCCTTGCTGACACTTATCATTTAATGCGTCACTTTTTTTTGTGTATAAATACCGACTTCCCTTTGGGTTCAAGACACAAGAACCCATCTTTTTTAATAAAAATCTAGAAGAATAATTTCCTTGTCGATCGACATGTCTCGCTCTTTATACGTATGTTGATATTATCACGATCTGTCCATGTTCTACACCATTAACATATATTATAATTATTCTGTAACTCTCGATTAAGCAGCATTAAAACATATTTTTCATAACTTTTGGCTACCCACCGTCAACGATATATATATTTAATTATACATTATAATATATATATATATATATATTTATATAAGCAAACCCAATTCAATCAGATTAACACTGGTCCGATTAGTGAATCATTGAACCAATAACTTTACCCGTTCAATAATTGCTTCGACTTGAGAAACCTTGATATAACGTACTACCTCCTATTTTTTTTAAATGTCATTTTAGATTTATCAACCATTATCCAAATAAATGACGTTTTTTATCTTTTGTATATATTTTTTCATTATTACTCTCATTTAGCTAATAATTATACTACGTCTTTTCATTTTCACTTTTCATCTTTTATGAAAATATTCATCTCTATCTTCATTAATGATAGTTATTATTGATAAAAAAAAATATTATTAATTATTGTACAACTTCTCAAAACGACACTTATTAAAAATGGAGGGAGT
>BKCP01000447.1:466381-485253 GCA_008636005.1 Striga asiatica | reverse complement strand
CTCACAACAGAAAGTCCAAAATTTGTAGCAGCAAATCCAGCTAGTGCAACTGCTTATTAAGAGTTGACCTCAGCAACCGCGAGTAAAAGCAATTTGGTGAAAATTAATACAAGCAAAAGCAAGAGAAGATGATGTATGTACATCACGCCACCTATTGATTATACACATCACTCTAATAATCAAAGTCCATTTTACGTTGTACTCCCACTGCTCAGATGCACAGCATTTACTCTCGAGCCTGCAAAACACACTATACTGTTGATATTCAATAATGGCGGATCAGTCGGAGATCTCATTCGCCAGAATATTCGTCTGTAGCGCCTTCGCCGCTTGTTTTGCCGAGGTCTCAATCTCATTCCCATACTTTTCACTTTTTTTTTTTTTTAATGCAGATTTTTTATTATGAGGTCAAATTATCACTATTTTATTGTCCCCTTGCATTATTGATCGGTTTAGCAGCACCAAGCCTAGTATTTGCATCAGAGCTCGGATTTTATTTTTATTTATTTATTTATTTAGTTTTTGTTTATCAGTACGATTGTGTCATTTAAGCTTAATTGGGATGCAGCTTGTACATAGATCTGAATTGTATTTGAGCTGACCACATTCATCAGAATGTGCAAATTGATATTGCAGGCAATGTTTTTGAATGAGCAATTGAATGCACTTCATGTTAATTTGTCCTAAGTTATACAACCTAGAGGGAAATTTAAGGATCCTTTGAGGGTACACAGGATGGGCATTTGATAATCTGGCTTTTGCATTTTCGTTCATGGATTATCTGTTTTAAGCACAATAATGCTGAGTTTAACTTTGTCAAATATGTGGTTTCTCTCTAAGGTGAATTGGCATGAATCATAATTAAAAAATAAATAAAAATAAAAAAATATGTTGGGCATTTGTGATTAATTGTAAATTCGGATTATTCATAATGTTGAGGTGTTGATTCAGTAATTTGATTGATGAAGAAAACTGCAGTTTTATTTCCCTAGAATTGCCTGATTGCCTTTTGAGCGACCACCCATCCCAGTTATACTAAGTGGCTTGCTAATATTGAAAAATAAATGAAGAAATATAGCATAAAATGTATAAATATCCTTGAAGTGTGCTCAACCCATAATGCCCGGGAGTGTTGGCCATTGCTTTGTACTTTTATCTAGTTTTATACCACTTATTAGGGATAAGTAATTATCAAATCGCATCTGAGAGTTAGGATTGACCATCCCCTGGCCTGGCGGCCTGTGCAGTTTTGTACCATTCCCTTGGATACTGCTAAAGTAAGGCTTCAGCTGCAAAAGAGAGTTCCATCAGAGGATTCAGCTAGTGAACCAAAATACAAGGGCTTGTTGGGTACAGTTGCCAAGATAGCAAAAGAAGAAGGCATACTTGCACTTTGGAAAGGAATCATACCTGGCTTGCATCGTCAATTCCTTTACGGAGGGTTAAGAATCGGGTTGTATGACCCTGTATGTATCACATTTCCCGCCTTAATATTTTTTTTTTTTAAACATTTGTGTGAAACTTGACTGGTCAAAATTTGTTCACCTCATCGATGTTTGAACAGGTCAAGGTGTTCTTGGTTGGAAGTTATTACTTTGGAGATGTGTCCCTAGTCAGTAAAATTTTAGCTGCTCTGCTGACTGGTAAATGAAATATCGTTCCATGTTCCTCTTGTTATTCCATAATAGTTAAGACTAGTACAATACCCGTGTACTACACGGGTGGTTGATAAAATAATTAAATGTACAATAAAAATAAAAAAATATATATATTTTGTCAAAATTAGAAAAAATAAATAAATAAAAATATATAACTACTTATAATAAATAACTAAGTGAATTAAAAATATTATTTTAAATTATGAAAAAGAATTTATATACATCATTAATTTTATTCATAATATTTTTATTAAATACACATAAGGGAAGAATATGAACAAAGCACAAAATTTGGAAAGTAAGATTATATACATATTACATAAAGAAGATAATAAATAGATTTATATGGAATGATTTAAATATATTAAATATGTGTATATATATATATGGTAATCCGAACCTAAGTTATTTGGTATAAAAAATTAGTAATTTTTATCCAAGCCATATTACGAAGCATAATATTTTGCCATGTAAGATTACGAAGCGTGCGAAGCTGTCACTTAGGCCCAGCACATTCTAAAATTATATATAGAAGGATTGCTATTTGTGTTCTGAATAATGACAAAAATTCCTGATGCAAAAGGTGCTATAGCAATAACGGTGGCTAATCCAACTGACCTTGTGAAAGTTCGGCTGCAAGCTGAGGGTAAGCTACCAGTTGGAGTACCAAGGCGTTATAGTGGTGCTTTGGATGCCTATTATACCATAGTCAAACAGGTGACATCTGATCTGAAAATTAGAAGATATGCTTTTGTATGGTGATCCACTAACATAAAGTGCAATAAATCAACAGGAAGGAGTGGCAGCTTTGTGGACAGGGCTTGGGCCTAACATCGCCCGAAATGCAATTATAAATGCTGCAGAATTAGCTAGTTATGATCATATCAAAGAGGTAGTCTTGTGTGTATTTCTTTTCAACCCCATAAAATTTTCTGCATCCATTTTTATTTCTATTATGATGTGATATTGCCCGCAGTTCTAATATTTTTGTCGTGGACAGATAATTTTAAAACTTCCAGGATTTGCAGACAATGTTCTAACGCATGTAGTAGCTGGTTTAGGTGCAGGATTCTTTGCTGTCTGTATTGGTTCCCCCGTTGATGTGGTAATTCCCTCTTTTGACTTAATTTGCATGCATTATAACGGGCAACAATTTAATTATATGTAACATGAGTTACTATTTTATTTCCCCATGCAACTTTAATTGTGTTAGTGATTTATAATCAGTGAGATATCACTTATAGGTATTTGAAACTTATCTCATTACACTGCACAGAAGCATTACTTGAGGAAACAGTTATTACAGGCACCTTATACTCATTCATATGCATTACGCACACTTGAAAAAATGCTGGTGAAATGTGAATTTCTACTGGAACTCAGCATGGAAAGTATATTCTTTATATTTCATGTAGTTAGACTTAGTTCCAGACAATTTCCATACTGCAACTTTCCAGTGCATGTAAATTAAAATTTCCTAATATGATGCATTGAGGATCTGTTACATAAAATTCTATTCAGCCAAAGCGTTACAAAATAATTTAAATTTCTAACTGAAGTTAGTTTCTGTTTCGACAGTCTTAGGGGCCATTGTATCCTGACTCCTGTGATCATTTACTAGTGAAGTCTACTTTAAAGGGTTCGATAGTATTGATGCTAACGGCATCAATCATATCGTGAGTATTTTTGTACATCCAAGTATTTTACTTTCTTCAAATCTTAAAAGATAACTATTTTCTGCTAGATATTCACTTTGTTGATTTGTCATTCCCATCCTCGCCCATGGCATAGGGAAATGAGATTCTCTATGTACCACTTTTTTCGGATAGTTTCCAAATTGCAGTTTACTAGTGATCTACTTGTCCTTAATATCACGAAATTTGGGATCTATAGCATAAAGATCTATCTAACTGTAGCATTGTCAAATAAGTAGTTGTAATGTCTAATACAAGTTGAAGTTGGTTTCTTTTTCAACAACCTTAAAGACCATTTTACTGTGGGTTCCATGACCATTACTAGTGAACTTTACTTTAACGAGTCAAATAATAATGATGCTAATAACGTATTCATATGCCAGTAGCCATGGCTTTATTCTTTCGTACATTAAAGGTTTTACGTTCTTCATAAAGGGCACATCCTTCTCTAATAGATACTCATCTTTTTGTTCTTGTCCTTTTATCCCCTCCCAAAATTATTAATATACATATAAAATAGAGGATACATTCAATTCTAATATGGATTTTTCTGCTTGTAATTTTCCAGGTTAAATCTAGAATGATGGGGGATTCGGGTTACAGAGGCACTATAGATTGCTTTTTTAAGACACTAAAGACCGAGGTATACGATTCATTTTCATGTTCAGTTAGCACTTAGCACAGTCCTTATTGGCCCTTGTAATGAAATTCCACTAATCTCAGCCTTTTCCACTAAATGTATGAGGTTCTTTAAGTTAACTCAAGTAAAAGTTATTGCATTTTTTTATTTTCATTTTTTTGGAGCTCAATTCCCACACATGATATACCAGTGGAACGAATACTGGGATTTTTCTTGATTAAGCATTTAAACATCTTACTGCTACTTGAATACCTGATTAACAGAAACATAACAGAACACTGTATTGAATGACCTAATGCAAAACTATAAACCATGGCATGATTGTTATGCGGGAATGACGTGAGAATGGAATGATCATTCCCTTACTCAGTCCTATTCCCATGATCAGTATATTTTTTAAAAGGGAATGACCATTCCAATGGGAATTGCAAAACCGATCTATATGGAATTAGCCATTCCATAACTAATGGATGGTTTTTTCATTCTCATATGTTTAAGAATCGATTTTTCAAAAAATAAAATTAACAAATAATAATAACAAATAAATATATGATATATACTATATTTATCATGATTAAAATTATATTTTATTTATTATCATGATTAAATTATATTATCATGATTAAATTATATTAAACAAAATCATTTTAAAAAATAAATTTCAAATAAAAAATTAAAATTTATTTTATTTATTAGTCATATTTTATTTAGAAATATTAAATACTTATATAAAATTAAAACTCACAAAAAATGCATTTATAAATAGATAAGAATTTTTTTTTTTTATTTTATATAGGATGATAATGTTATTTCATTCCGGTCTTATTCATACTGCATACCAAACACATCAATGACAAAACTTGTTTCATTCCTTTCTCATAGTCATTCCATTCTTTAACTCATTCCATTCCTACCAAATTCCATTCCATTACACCAATTATGCTATTGTTTTCATTTCCATTTTCTGGTTTTGGCTTTTCTGGTATTCCTGCCTTGTCTATGTTTAGTTTTGAGCCTTAATGCTCATAAGATGGCTTCATCATTTTGTCAGGGATTAGTTGCTTTCTACAAAGGTTTCCTTCCAAACTTTGGTCGGCTTGGGTCATGGAACGTCATCATGTTTTTGACTCTCGAACAAGTAAGATGATAAATCCATATCTTTAGATTCAACATCAGCATACACTTAGGATTGTGTTTAAAATAGCTCTCCCATTCATTTTTTTTTTATTGTCTCTGGATTCTTTATCCTATGGGTTTCTGCATAATTATAGTGAATACATCAGGTGCCAGCTCTTTGTGAATCAGTCTGTTTCAAACTAAAATATGAGTTATATCTATTTTCGCAGGTAAAAATTTTCTCCAGCTGACGAGTAAATATATGTCGAACTATATTTGTTATAAATAGAAACGCGGTGATTAGGCGAGCCTCCGTTCCTGGGGTTACCTCAAAGCATGAAACTAATTGATGATGATAAATATAGTGAATCTATCTTCATACTTGTCAAATATGATAGCTTGGTAAGACATATGAATACAACTACGAGCGTAGAAGTGTTTGTGTGCATAGAATACGAACGATATTATTGTCGTAACATTCGAATGTTGGACCATATTATACAATTGAAATATTTTATCATTTGAAGAAATACACTGCAGTACTTGCTAATTGTTATTACTCCTTCGGTCATTCCATACAAGCCAAAGATGGTCATTCCATACAAGCCAAAGATGATTTCCAAACGGGCTATCACTGTTGGCAGCTTACAAAATGCTATTATTATTCAAACACGGGCTTGTCTTTCTCTTTTAAGGAGAGAAGACCACAAAACAGAACTAACATAGCAAATCAATCACTACTTCAATCTAGCATCACCATAACTATTATCACAACAGAAGGAACACAACACAACAACAGAGTTTGTACCACAGCCATAACAAAAATCATCCTCAACCTCAAATACACAAACTCCACCAAAAAAAAAATATTCGAAACTCGTAAAAAAAATCATCCGTTCTTCGGCACCAGATAAACCCTAGCCTTGATGATCGACCCATTCCCAAGCTTGAACCCCGGACTCACCGGAAAACCCACAATCATCTTCTGCACACCGACCCCACCAGAGCTCCTCACGACACTCTCCATATACTGCGAATGAAATTCGGCCCCACCACTCGCCTCAAAATGGCTCGGGGGAGGATCGAGCGAGAACGCAAGCAAATGCAGAAGCCACACTGCCTTAGCCAATCCCAAAAACTCCCCATAAAACTGGCTCCTCGGGTGGCGCCCGTCCAGCACCTGGCGCCTCTGCTCTAGGTCACCGAACAAAGACTCCTCCATCTTCGGGTGCACCATGGAGAGGTACTTCTTGAAGCAAAAGTTTCCGAAGCTACAGTCTGGCAAGATGCCGAGGAGCTCGGTTGGGTCCATGGCCTTCATGTCCCGATACTGGGTGAAGCAGTCCTTGCGGTGGTGGTCAGGGTGGAGTATTGAGGAGAGGCTCCCGTCCATGTAGAACGTCTCGTGGTCGAACCCTTGGAAGATTTTTCGGTTAATGTAGGACTCGAGAGCGTATTTCGCGTGGGCCCGGGATGAGGTGGCGGAGGAGAAAGAGGAGGAGGAGGCGGCCTCGATGGACCGGACTGCGGCGGCTATGTCCCAACGGGCGGAGCGCATGAGGGAGAGGAGGAGGGACGTGAAGGCTTTCGAAGCTTCTCTCACGAGACTCATCGTGCTCTCGAAGAGATCGATTGCGGGTGCCGGTGTTACTGTTGTGCAGTTGTGTAAATCAATGCATGAAAAATGGGAACCCATATATGGGGTGAGATTGGACATAGATCCAATGTGGATTTAATCAATCAAATGCAGTTTTCAAATCCACCAAAGCATTTTAAATTTAAATTTTTTAACTTAAAATTCATCTCAAATCTAGCTCAACTAGTATTCGACCTGTGCATTTGCACAGATATAAATAAATTATTGTGAGTCTGTACATATAATGATTAATTATTTTTTTTCACTTTTTTGCAGACCAAATTTACAATTAAAAGAGTTGGAATTTTTTTTTTTTTAAATTGCGTTTATCTGATTGGATGTAATGTATATTTTGGTACGTGTTTTATTTGTGAATTATTTATTATTTATTTAGGAATTTCAAATATATTTTTTATTTTAAAAAAAAAATTAAATGTAACAACAATAATAACATCTAATCACATTATACGGTCAACACATTATATGGTCAACTGTCATTAATCAAAAGTTTAAAATGATTTTTGTAATTTTGAAGTGATGAGTATTAATTATTTAATGATTAAATGAAAGATTAAATACATCAAAATGTAACGGTTTTTGGAGGAAAAATTGTTAAATTACCACATAGGTAAAATTATATAGGTTTTATTAAATTCTATTAGCTAGTATATATATATATATATATATATATAATTATTATCAGTATTAGTAGTATAATTAAATGATATCAATAAATTATACCTACACATCACATCAACAGAATTAATTATCCATTCACTCACGTATTTTAACTAACAATCAAATTCAATCACTCATTTTCTAATTCTAGTTTTAATCACATCAACTTTAATTATTATATTTTTAACACACTTCAAGCATGATTATAACGACACCACTTTAAGGGTGACACCCATCACCACAAAAATGGTTTATTAGATTTTGAGTTTGTGCAACTTTCCAACGCAAACTCAAAATCTAATAAAAAACATAATTTACTTTATTAAAAAAAAAAAAATGTCCAATCCAACCTTTCTGATTTTTGTACGTACAAGCGTTCTTGCTGTTTAAGATTTGGTGACATGGGCACACAAAAGGTTTTATGATTAGGAGAAAGTTAAAGTGATAGGACCAAATTGTCAATGCAATGATAAAAGTGTATTGTATAGTGTGACGATTTGATGATACTTTTGAGGTTATGCACATGAAATAACCTAAGACTGAAGCTACTGATATTAAACAGTATGGACGACATATTTTAATTATAAATATATGCATTTTCATTAGAAAATAATAAAAATGTCATATTTTAACATATACATAATTATTTATAATATTTTATAAATATATTTTTTATATAGTATGACAAACGCCCCATGGAAGAGTTTTTGAACAACAAAACAATAAAGATAGGTATGAGTATGACTCCTACAAAAATTTCTTAACGGTAAACAATAAAGATATTCATGATCAATTGATCATACCTTAAAACTGTGAAACAGTGAGGCTGTTTATTTATTTATATTAACAAATGCCCTTCTTTAATAATTGGCATTACGAGGCTATATTAGAGAGTTGACCTATAAAAATTTATAATTTTACTATTTAGTATTTAGTAAGTGGTGATTTGAAATAATTTTTTTGATTAAAAATCTGAACAGCTCAATATAAGAGTTTTTCTGAAATAAATAATTGCAAGTTTTAGTTACTTTTCTATGTCAAACTGCCAATTAGTTATCAAGCAATTCTACACATCCACTAATCTGATCAACTAGTAAACCCCTCAATTCAATCCCCAATCTACTATCAACGAATTGAATCGTTCAGCTATATTACTAAAACAAATAATATTTAGTCAGAAAAATAAAAGGAATATTTAGTAGAGAGTGGGGTATATTCGTAAATTCGGTGGAGACTGACCTTGAGTGGTGCAGCTGACTCGTCTCCTGGACTTCCCCTTTGATTTCCCACTGGCCCGCTCACTAAACGACGCCGTTTTGAGCTTCTCCCTCAATCCCTCAATCTCCGTCTGCTTCGACCTCACCTCCCTCTTCAGCTCCTCCACCGCCGCCTCGTACGGCGCCACCACCTCTCTCAGCGTCGCCGTTCCCACCCCACGCGCCCTTCCTCCGCCGACGCCCCGCCTGAACCTCTCCCGGAGGAGGCCCATCCGCCTGAGCTCGGCCACCACTGCCGCGTCGGCAACGCGGATCCTGTCCGGGTCCCACGGGCAGTGCGCTCCCTGGAGGCTCACGTACGCCCGCTTCACGGCCGCGACGGCGTCGAACACCTGCCCAACCAGCATTTCAAGCTCCGCCACGCGCGGAGGCGCGTGGGGACCAACCGTGGGCGCGCCGAGCGCCTCGAACCCGTCCTCCTCCCCGTCGGCCGGATCTTCTTCTTCTTTCTGTTCCTCCTCCTCCGCCGCCGCGTCGCGGTCTTCGTCGTCGTCACCGTCGGGGCGGGCGACGCCGGAGAGCGGGTGGAGGAGGCAAGAGGCGGTGACCCGTTGGATCAGATCGGAAAAGTTGGAGGCTCTGGCTGACATCGTCTTCGTGCTTCGTCCGTTTCTGGAAAATTCAGATTTCAGATTTTGTTGTTTGTAAGAGTAAATAAATATAAATTGGATTTATTACAGCCCTTTTATTTGTCAAACTAGTAGTGGTTCGTGGGATGTTTAAGTAGAATGTTTAACATCTTAAATACTAAAAATTAAAAAAAGTGTTGATAAATCATAATACATAGCTCGCCAACAATCTCAAAAACTATAAATTATTGAAAACAAACTTGTATATAATTGTTGGCGAACCATCGTTATAAAAAACTAATGGAAGTGTATTCGTTTGGGATTTCGAGTGACATTTTGACATTTTTTAAAATTTTTCAATTTTGAAGGAATCCTGTGAAATCTTAAATCTAGATGTGGGATTTCGTATATATTTTTTATCCTTATAAATCCCAGAAAATCTTAAAAAATATTAACAAAGTTTAATCTCAAATAAATTAAATAAATCAGGATTTTGTATGACTTTTTAAAGTCCTAACTGAATAACTCAAGACTTTTAAAAGTTTTAAAAAATCTAAATTAAATACATCAGGATTTCTGAAGTCTTTAAAAGTCATTAGAAATTCTAAGTAAATATATTCCCCTAGTATTTTCAACTCATTTCGGTTGTTGACACGTGATACTGCAACGTACACTTGGGGGGGTTGTGCATAACTAAATATCGGTTTCTTCATGAATAAACCAACATGCGATGAGATTTTCAAAATTTTATTTATGTGATGCGATTTATTCTTAAAATTCAATATATTTATCTTAAAAATGATATTTTGGTCATAAATTGTTGATAAAGTTTGTTTATAAAAAACATTAAAGAAAACATTAATGCTTTCAAATAAATATTGATATCTATTAATAAGATCATATAAGTTTTAAATTAACATGTACACTATTTTTGCATCAAATTTAATGTTAATTTCTTTAACGATGAGTTATTTTTATAAAATTCAAGACAGTTTATTTTGATGGTGGCACCGGCTCAAATTAATATATGTGTTGATAAGGTTTGTTTACAAACAATTTTAAAGAAACCAATCTTATACATCTCTACATTTTTACTTTAACAGATACACGTCCATATCGAGAAAAAAAAGTTAACAAATCTTTGTAAAATTAGTAGAGCACAAATCTTTTCTAAATAGCTGCAAAATTCTATCGAGAAAAAAGGTTCACAAATCTTTGCAAAATTAGAGCACAAATCTTTTTTAAATAGCTGTGAAATTCTAGTACGTAAAATGCTCGATAAAAGAAAGTTCACAAATCTTTGCAAATTATAGCACAATTTTTTTTTTTAAATGGATGTAAAATTCTAGTACGTAAAATATGGAATGTTGTTGATTCTAAATAAAATACAAAAGTATTTTCAAAACAATAATGGGTTTAAAAAAAATCCACGAATATTTGTAAATTTGGAGCATGAATCTTTTTAAAATTGATCGACAGATTCAATATGTAAAATATGGATGGATCTTTTAAAATTGATCTAAACATTAAAAGATGGAAGGTATTTGATTCTATGTTAACCAAAATAAAATACAAAAATATTTTTGAAATAATTAAAATAGTGTTTTGAAGTCGGCTTGAAAAAAAAGGTGAATAGATATTTGAACAAAATAGAGCACGATCCTTTAAAAAAAAAAAAACTCTGAATATCTCATACGAAAAATATGGAATATTGTTGCATACATATTAAAAAAACAAATCTACCAAAAATATATCATTAACTGTTTTTAAAATAATGAAGATGCTTTAGTAAATCGGTTTGAAAAAATATGGACAGATTTTCCTTAAATGGCAAGTCAACAAATTTGACCCAAAAATTAAACTTTCCACAAATGAATTTTTCCAACAATCTTTATATATATATATAGATTAGAGGATGTTTGTTTACAAAATAATTCATTCACCTTAAATTTATACTTAAAATCTAATTCAATTTTAACCGAATTTAATTATTCTCAATATTATTAATATAATTAAATTATACTCCACAAACTAATCATTCTTTCACATCATATCAACTTTAATTCACTATACATCCACTCATATAATTTTAACTATCACTTCACATTATTTTTCTCATACTTTAATTTAGTAGCATAGTTTTAAAACCGGATTCGTGACTTATCGGGGCACCCATTCATCAATTGCTAAAGCGAATAATTAATATTATAAAATTTTAAATAATATTTATACTATTTTTATTTTATTCTATACGTAAAACAATGCAAATAAATTATTTGTATGTAAAATTTTATACCCAAAATTTTTTATTCTATACGTAAAACAATACAAATAAATTATGTGTATGTAAAATTGTATACCCAAAATTTTAATAATACTGTATTTTGTCATAAATATTTATCTATTAATTTTATTTAAAAATAAAAAGATAAATAAAATAAATATTTAATGGTTGGATTAAACTAACTTGACCCCGACCGGCTCAATACCCTGGTCAACCGGATCGGTACCAATGAACGGGTCCATTGTTACCCGAACAACCCACCTGGACCGATTCCGCTTTCAGATTGACCCGCGAGCAGACCATGTTTTAAAACAATGGTCAGTACACATTTCGTTAAATAGATAATTAGATATCTCATTTTTCTATTACTTAAAGTAATTTATTGCCAAACTATATAAATTTTCTAATACATTTTCGTGAGATGATCTAACATTTAGGTAGATTGATGTGTTATTATTATTATTATTATTATTTTTTACAAAAATTACATACTTAGTCATACTTTTATTTATGTTGTTTCTTTAAAGGTATGGCAGATTAATTTAAATTTATGCATATTGGTAGGAGAAATATGGTTGTATAACTGGAAGGCTTGCTAACAGTAGCCTTATTGAAAAAAGGTAGGCCGTAGACTGATTATTAGTTAGACAAATATAAATTTTCGACAAATATACATTATTCGTATTCAAATGCCATATTTTTAATTTCGAAACGACTTAATAAATAAAACAATATCTAACATAAATTCTCGTAGGTGAAGGTTTAGAGATAGTTGACTCATCATACTCTTATAATAAAATTTCATAATTACGTTATAAAATATTATACTTTTATTTATGTTATTTTTCCAGAGTAAGTCATTTTATTTTAAAATTATACAATCACTTAGTGTTCAATGCTAGTCTTTCAATGTTGAACACATCAAGTAGAGGATAATGCTGCTTATACATTTTTAACATAATGGTGTACATATACTAACAAAGAAGTGAGACCTATTTATATATTTATTCAAGTGGATTTTAATAATGTCAAATTGTGTACATTGTTACTTAGAAAAATATTATTTATAATCAACATGTAATGGTCATTCAGAAAAGAANAAAAAAAAAAAAAAAAAAAAAAACACAATATTATATGAATGATAATGATGACAGGGATGATTGTTGGAGGCTACCTATGAATCTTTTGAAATGTTGAAGACAGATTGGGGTGTTTGGTCAAAGGATCTTTGGGGAATTGCATACAGTACACATCCCAATCTTCATCCATTTCCTCTTCATTTATTTTGCACCTTGTTTTCTTCACCCTGTATGCAACAGCCGGTTCAATATTTTTTAAATAATAGTATTAAAATGTGGTCAAGATGAAATAAAATAAAATACAAAAGGAAAATAAAAATCATTTTTTATTTAGTTAAAATTTTTTCACATAATTATTAAATAAAAAAGCAAATCATAACCTTGACTTCTCACTCCGAAAGGGCCGGAAAAACATGTCTACCAGCATTGCTTTTGATGTGTATTTTTGTTGATTTTTTCTCTTAGAAAGAGAGAGAGAGATGAATTATAAGATGCTCGAATAAGTCCACTATATATAAGCTTCCACTCACTAGCCAATATCTAAATATAATTCAGCTAGTTTAAAGTGTTGATGTTACATTTTATATCATTATAATTATATGTTTCATTACACTTTATATAAGCTTCCAATCACTAACCAATATCAAATATAATTCAGCTAGCTTAAAGTGTTGATGTTACATTAAACTAATTATATCATTATATGTTTCATTACATAGAAAAAATGGAGATATATTATATCATAAATAAGGGCATCCACAACGGGACATTAAGTGGCCCCGTTAAATGGCAGTTGAACGTTCAAAGCGATGCAGTCATCCATTAAGTGTGTGCCCCTTAATTCGTTCATTGCCTTGAACGACATCTTTTAGTGCCTTTCTTATTTTTTTATTTTATTTTTTGTTGTTTCATTTAATATTTAATTTTATTTTGGTCCCACTGATACCGTTAATATGTTTCATCGGCTCTTTTGAGTCCTTTTTATTTTATTTTTTTTATTTTTATTTTCTGCAGCTCTTTTTTTAATTTTTTTTATTTTTTTTTATCCTCATTTTTTTGTCTATAAATACACTTCATTTTTGTAATTGTACTGTTTTTTCTTGTGTAATATTAATTTAAGGTATTTTGATCTTGTAGTGTTCTTTTATTTTCATGCATTTAAAATTTATTATTATAATTTAAAAATATTAAATTTTTATTTTTATTGAGGATAGAATATTAAAATTTATATTGAATGAAGGGATATAATGGGTCTCATATTTGTATTTAAATGAATGTGTAGGGATGTGGGTGTGTGTTTAAATGAAGAGAGAATTAGTGAAAATATGATGTGGATGAGAGGGAGTGTAACTTTTTGATTGAATGAATATAAAAAACATTAAACGAATGCAGATGCCCTAAGGCAACCTAGTTGTTAAACGGTGCTATACTTTTTTTTAATAAAAACGAGTAGTTATATTATAAAATGTAGTACTTATATTTATATTTTATAAAATATAGTTTTACTAAGTTAGTAGTCCCATAAATTTTAAAAATAAATTAATTTGAGTACAATTGTTGACCGAAAAATTAAATTCTTGCCGTAAAATGTTGTTGACTAATTTTAAGACAATTTTGATCATAAATCCAATTTTATACCGAAAAGTTGTATAAGTTTTAACAACAATAGAAGCTATACTCCAAATTAAGTATGAATTGAACCTTATAAATATTGGTCAATAAATTGATAAAAACAAAAAACAACTTATTCTGTTACAGCGTGTCTATGGTCATCCTCAATACTAAAAAGAAAATCAACAAGAAAAACGGTAAAGTTACTGTTAGGCAAGCTTAATCGTTAGATAGTTAATTTTTTTTTTTTAAAAAAAAACAAAGTATATATAATTTCATACACAAGTGAATATTTTAGGAAAAACATAACATAAATAAAAGTATGTCATTTTCACAATATATATACACTTTTATTCAAAAGCATGTTGGATTGGCCCGTCTAGCTATATATGGTCTCACATAAGAATTTTTAAATAAAATTTTAAAATTAAAATGAAAGGCCACGTTTTCATTACTTAATGTTCCATATATCATCATGAGATATCCAAATTCTTATAATTAACTGGTTAATTAAGTAATATTGGATTTGAGGGGAAAAAAAAATTAATATTGGATTTGAGGCCATAACAAAGGTAACTGGAAAATATGCATGGAAAATGCAGAGATATTTTTTATGACACATCTAACACAATTACCGGTGATATTGATTATTGATTAGTGCTATTAAATTAAATGAGTTTGACTCGACTAGGCTCGAGCACGAGTTTGGCTCGTTAAGGCTTGAGTTAGGTTCGAGCTCGAGGACTTAACGAGTCGAGCTCAAGTTCATTTAAAACTCGTTTGGTTAACGAGCCGAACTCAGTTTTGCTCGATAAGACTCTTTAAAACTCGAAAAGAAAATTTTTGTATAACTTTTTATAGTCGGCTTGTTAAAGCTCGAGATTGGTTTGTTACAGCTCGAATTCGGCTCGTTAATAGTGATAAACGAGCGGAGCTCGAACTCGATTTCTGAATTTTTTATTTAATGAGCCGAGCTCCAGCTCGAGCTCAAGCACCCTAAGCTAAACAACTCAGTCAAAGCAAAGGTCGATCAACTAAAAGCTCTCTCAATTAGACCTGGAGATCTAAAGCACAACTAAGTAAAAGACAAGTCGGGGGACCTGTAACCATCTAATGTGTGAATGCAAAAGTGTGAACACAATCAAATATGTATACACCTCGGGCATAAGGCTGCAAATGAGTCGAGAGGCTCACTAGCCGCTCGAGAGCGCTCAATGCTTTACTCGACCTCGGTCAGACTGGAGCTCGAGTCGAGCTCCAGCAAACGAGTCGAGCCTCGAGCATCATTTCAAGAGGCTCATAAGCTCGACGAGTCGCTCGACTTTTTATTTACATAAATACACTGTACATTTTAATTATCAATGTTAAAATATCAAGGCAAAAATTATCTATTTAGATTAAAAACAGTAACTTTGTATTTAAAGTTTAGTTAAAATTTCTAACAGAACTCGAGTCATGTCAAGCATCGAATCGATCACGAGCATTCTTTCTTATTTTTTTCACAAGTCGAGTCGAGCACCATTTTACATAGCTCATCGAGCTCGAGCAGTAAAAAAAAAATCAATCTGCGCTCGATAATATCCATGTTCAACTCGACTTGACTCATTTGCAGAGCTACTCGGGCAGCCCTTGGCATGGGCAGCGTTGCTACTCTTGGGTAGTCCTTGGGAAGCAAGAGTTCTTGGGCACCATGATGCATAGTTAATAGGACAACAAGGTAATTATAATATAAAAAGAGGTAAGTTATGATTAGAAACACATCTCTCTTCTCCCACATATTCTATCTATCAACTATCCATATTTATCCACATTCCGATGCTAACTTGATCGTCTGAGTGCTCACATCAGAAACATCTCCCGGCCCTTGTTTTCATATTACCAATTTCACTCAGACGGTTGAGATATCAGATTTATTGATCCAGAGATCTGAAGAGGACCGCGTGACTAGAAAACCAACGTTATTTGGTAGATCTCTATCAGATATTGATGACCAAAATGCATGGCAATAAACTAACATGGAGTCGTGTATGTGTTAGAAACTGATGAACAAAGGAGTTAGACAAAGCAACTCAAGTAACTCTAATCATAGCTGCAGAGAGATTTTTTTTTATGACACATCTAACACAATTACTATGACCAAAATGCATGGCAATGAACCAACTTGGGGCGTGTATGTGTTAGAAACTGATGAACAAAACAAAAGGAGTTAGACAAATCCAGTTGAGGAGCAACTCAAGTAATCTAATCATAGGTATAAGATAGCTTAGGCTGTCGGCTCACCCTCTCTAAAAATATGTATTTCTCTTGTTGATTTCTTCTATGTGGAATTTAGTTGTGAACACCTTATTATGTTTATGTGGACAGTATTACGTATACATACACCCTCACCAGTTCTTGAGTGGCTTCTTTAATTTCCATCTTTCAAATTTTCTTGATTTTCTGCTTGCCCTTTTTTTTGACCCTTTAAAAAAAGGTAAGGAATGAGATTATTCTTAAAAATAATATCGGTAATGATTTTGTTAAACAAATGTGTAATGACATTTCATAGTATGCATTTTTGTTCAAAAAGTATGATCGTTGTTTCATATACATACACATAAACAATGTGTATTCAACAAATTGCACGTAGACACTCCATTTATATCGGTCCCTATTGTTCCGATTAAAGCTACTTTGGACGCTTAGGTATGTTGTAAAGGAAAGTTGCCAATTGAATAAATGATGAAAATGTAATGTCAAAAGCATGTCCCTTTCATGTATACACACAAATGTAATGGTACCCTGTTCATCTTTATTTGTGTAGATGTATAAGTGAGTAGCTTTGGTGATGTTTCTTGGCTTAGGTGTTTGGATGGAATATGGGAATGTTCATCCAAAATGGCATGTCCCTAACTATGGGTCCAATCCTACACATGTTGAGGCCTAAAAAGCCAAATCATAATTGAGAATCGATCCGACGCACGGGAAGGGCTCGTCTGTGTGGTCCCATGTGTATCCAATGGCCAGGATCAATGGACTGTCGATTATATTGAATCGATGTTTTTTTCTATTTGTTTTGTTAAACAACCTTTTGATTATGTCGTTGGGATGATAGGCCTTTGATGATTCAAAGATCTTAGAGCTGTCACTCAAATCGAGTTGTTTACGAACGCAATTCAGTTTGACTCGTAAACATTTGAACTCGTCTCGTTAATTTAAACTAACGAGACCAAGATCGCACAACTGATAAGCTTGTTTATTAAACGAGGGTAGCCAAGCCGAGCTTATCAATGAAAATGTCTTCTTTTTTTCCCTAGTTTTTATGGGTTTTATGTGAAACATTTGGTCGAACGTACTTTGAAACAAGCAATTAAAAGTTCTAAAAAAATCTTGTTTAAGGTTTTTAGTTTATAAACGATTCGAGTCAAGTCGAGGTTGTCGAGCTCAAATTGAGCATTTTCTTCGTTTATTTAACGAGCACAAGTTCGCACATCATTATTTGACTTAACTCGAGTAACCCTTCTAACGACCTATATTCATCCCAATTTTAATATTATTATTATTTTTTAGTGCTTTTAAAAATGAACAGAAAATATATAGAAAAATATTAAGAAAATAAAATTTTATGCAAATGCAAAATCGTGGCGAAGGAACGAGCTCATAGCGATTGTATCAACGTTATGTGACCACAAGGATCAAAAGTCAAAACTTACTCCAGCAGGGTACGACACTACTTAATTAAGCTCAAAGGACTCTAAAGCCCAATCTGGGAAACTGATCTGGAAAAACTGAGGACTAAAAAGCCCAATGCTGGGTTAACTAAGCTCAAAGGACTATAAAGCCCAATCCGAGAAATTCAATTTGTAGAAGCTTAGGACCATAAAGCTCAATCCGGGGAAATCCAGTCAGGAGAAGCTGAACTAAATAGCTAGACCCATACAATAACTTGCTGCATTTGTGCAGTATAAGCTGAAATCACGATGAACCCCCTCCTAATAGTTTTTTTTTTTAACAATTCTTCTCCTTTGTTATTATATACATACATTTTCGTTCATATAGATATAGACTTAAGGCTTAAACGAGGCGAGTCGAGTTCGAACTCAGGGTGTTCGAACTCGAGATCGAGCCCTCAACGAGCCAAAAATCAAGCTCGAGCTCGACTCATTTATCACTATTAATATGTCGAATTATAAAAAATTATATAAAAATTTATTTTTCGAGCATTATCGAGCTGAGCTGAGCCCGGCTCGTGAACGAAACGAGTTTTAAGCTCGAGATCGGCTCTTTTATCAAAAGAGTCAAACCGAATTCGAGCCTTAACGAGTTGAGCTCAGTTCACGAGCGATTAATTTCGTTTAACGTTATATAGTATAACAGGTCTATCTTAACTCCATGTCAGACATTGCTCGGTCCTAGCCCACCCATTATTTTATATAATGACATTGCATTATTTAATAACTAAAAAAGAAGTATGTAATTTTTTTGAATTTGATATTTGGACTAGGGGTAAAAAATAAAAAATGCTGCAAAGCAATTTAATTACCCATGCTTCTAAATGTGGTGCATATAATCATGGTTTGACAATTGTGGTTAAACTCTAAAATAACCGTGCAAAAGAATTTAATTTCCTAAGACTTGTTAGAGGGAGGAA
>BKCP01000447.1:423376-464279 GCA_008636005.1 Striga asiatica | reverse complement strand
GATTAATAGTATTTTTTTGTTAAATAATAATAATATAGTATTTGTGTCGGGTAAATCACATCTGTGTTTATCTCTATAGAATAGTTCGCCATATAGTCTACGTGCCTGTAAAAGATTTTAGTATTTTTCCATCTCGTCAAGTTAAGAAGTTCGTAAAGAAACTGGAGCTCCTGAGTTGTGGCCTTGTGGGTATAAGATAAAGATAGGTTATATCATTTGTTTCAGTTAAAAATATGTGAGGCAAGAACAATTTACAGCATTAGTGCTGCTCTACATTTCTAATTATGGCAAAAGAATCAGGTTACAAAGAAGACTGGAAACGTTGATTTTAAAGACCCATCACCCCTACTTTCCTTTTCTCGATGAGCAAAAGTTATATTCGCACATCACAAATTTACTTGAGACGGTCTAACCATTAACAGAATTGAACATCAACTATTTGACAAAAATGTATTTCTATGTTGTGAAATCTGGTATATTTGTTTGTGTTATAATTTTTACTTTAGATTATTTAAATATACACAAATACTTGGACAAATATGATTAAGAAGTATAAAAGTCTAACAGCAGCCTTAGTGCACTCACATAGGTATGATGTGATTCCAATGAGCTTAATCACTTACATGAGAAGATATGTGAGATTCTTTTATTCTGAAGACAAGGCGTATTGGATTTATTCAATGCATGTTGTCTTCATATTGAAAAGAACACTTTTTTAGACATGAGAGAGTTCATGAGCTTTAGCTGCTTCGGATTCAACTGGTTTCCTTCATTAATTGAAATTTTACCTTTTTATAAACCTCAAAGTTACCTAATCACTATTTTTTTTTTAATTAGCCTTCTTTTCTTTCTCTAAATTTCTGAAATTATATATTATTCATACAAGAGAAAATTTGACAAGAAATCACAATGAAATCAAATAGTACATATGAGAGACGGGGTAAGTAGCTCACAATTCTATATTTAAAAATTTGATATAATAATTTGATATAATAATTAAAAAAAATGTGACAGCTGTCATATCAACATGTCTTTCTCATAATACTCGAGTCATCAGGGGCGTCCGAAAGCGAAACAAGATACGACAAGGAAAATCTTAGTTAACATTGACATTTCCAATTTTTACTTCTAAAATCAAGCAATCAAAAATCCCACCTAAGTAAAGACAGCTAACAATTGTACAAAAATCTTTGTTTCATGTATCACAAGTTTTTCCCAATCAGTATCAAGAGCCGTAAGGGTTGTTGAAAATGGTTAAGACCCAATTGGAAAATATAACCTTTGTCCCAGGGCATCGAAGCACAATATTGGAATTCTGCCCATTACCAGTCGTGATTTACAAGGCTTGAGAAACTTTGTGAATAAGACTTCAGACAAATAGCACAATTTAGTGCTCATACTATTAGTCAATTAAAAAAAGAAGCATCTATTAAAGAACCCACAAAAAATATNNNNTGGAATAGAAGGAGCTTTTCCCTACTTTAAAAAAATCATACTTTAAAAAGCTTTTATTCAACAGAAATATGACATTTAATATTATAGATATGCATTTTTATTCACATAATCTAACTAGTTTATCCAAGCCTAAATAGTGAAGCCCCCTCATAACAAAAAATTATATTTTTTTTAAATGATAATTTTTGTCTTTTGAGATCATTAATATATCAGTTATTTTCACTGTACATATTGTGTCACTCAACAAGACAAATAATCAGGAACTAAAAGCACACAATACTATCATTTTGAGCACACTTTCAATAGAAGCAGAACTTTCATAGTTCATAATATACAGAACAAATTATGGATGTTCTAATATATATCCCACAGAGAAAAACCTAGCAAAGCAGCAAAGATTTCAGACATCAATATAACAGCAAAACGATTAAGAGAAAAAAAAAATAAAGGATTGAAATGCATCTGCATGGAAGGACTTCCAACTCCAACTCATCAAAGCAGATATTGAAACTCGAGAAAATAAAAGAAACTTCAGAAAGCAACACTCACCTGATGATTAAAATATCTTTAGCAGCAATTTGGAGAATATCCACTTCCCTTCTATAAAAACATTCATATAGCTAAAATCAATCCAAAGCCATATGAATAACACCCCACCAAGTGCTTAAAAAACAGATGTAGAATTGAGACTTAAAATCGCAAGCGTAAAACAACCTACCTCTGATATGCAGTTAGAGAACAAGTCTCTGCTTACGGAACAAAAATAAAAACCCAGACGAACCACAAATATTAGTACATAATAGCGCACTTCTGAAGTTTAGTAAGGACGAGAACGGTTTCCACTGTGATAGTTCCTATCCGGACCAGACGAACCACTGTCTCTGTAGTTGTCTCTACGTCTATCGCCACCATAGTTGCCTCTACCACCACCTCTGTTAAATGAGCAATTTAATCAAATAAAAGACTAGCGTATAAAAACATATAGCAACACATAAATGTGTTTCAAAATCGACAAATATAAAGATAGATACAGAATCCAAGTGGTGTCATTATCCAGGATCACCACGGAATCATCTTCCAAGCTGCAAGATTACTAAACAAATTGTTTGAAGAACATATCGCTCAATGCACAAGCCTCAATCAACAATTACCTACTTTTGTATCATCCAGCAGCACAACAGCAGTAAGATAACAGCATGGTATTTCAAATCAGCCGTATTTTACTTTTATGTGCAAAAAGTGAAGTCGAAGTAAGAATCATAAAAATCAAGATGCACAGAAAAAACAGTTACACTGACTCACAAAGCCAGAACTGATTAATTTAATGGGTAAAAATATGGAAAATTGTAACATCCTTTGATCTAATGTAGCCTTACCAGATCCATAAATAGGTCAACAAAAAAAACAAATACAAAAAAGAGAGGAAGCTAATGGACCCATCTCATGGCCCCAATTGACAGCGAGTTCATTACGGTCTAATATATGAAGATGTGAGCGCCATCTTAAATCACTTCTTCAGTATCTAGAGACTCTAGACCCAAGAAAGAGTATACACTCCAAGAAAAACAAGACCAAATCCATACAGATCCATAAATAGGTCAACAAAAAAAACAAATACAAAAAAGAGAGGAAGCTAATGGACCCATCTCATGGCCCCAATTGACCGCGAGTTCATTACGGTCTAATATATGAAGATGTGAGCGCCATCTTAAATCACTTCTTCAGGATCTAGAGTCTCTAGACCCAAGAAAGAGTATACACTCAAAGAAAAACAAGACCAAATCCATACTCATCTCAACAAATTTCCAACATCCCCAAACATTTGACCAAAGACTGCTCAAAGATTCACATATAAGAGAAATCACTAAATTATGACATATATTTGAAGTGCCCATATAATGATTAAATTTTCATGAAGGTTTCATATCAAAATTGTGCATCTGGGAGTCTATCATGGTATTTGGCCTAAATTCCTCACCCCCTCGATTGAATGCATTTCTAGAGTCTCGTATTTCGTAATTCTTTGGCCCGTAAGAGGCATAGTTCACAATCTCGTACAGGTGCATATGTTGAAAAAGTATAATGTTTCTCTAACAAACAACATGACTACGAGGTTTATAAACTCTGCTCGTAGTTCAACTTCAATGCAATGCATTTTACTATTTCTCAGAGCATTTTATATGGCATGGCAGTAATAACATCTAAATTGAAAGATGTGTATATTTCAACGCAGATACAACCAACCATATACATCAGTTCAGCTTCCACAGATGATAACTGATACTTCAAAATGAAACCTAAATAGCAGGTGAAAAGTATTTAAGTAATGATTGGCTTACCCAGAACCATACGCAGGAGCCTTCGGAGCAGATTTCTCAGCCATTGAAACACTGATTTTGTGACCTCGCAGCTCATGAGCTGTTCAGCAGAAACCATATCACACCACTAGAGATGCAAAAAATACAATTGAAAAAAACATACAATTGATATCATCCTGCTGTTCAGCAGGATGATATCAAAATAATCAGTTTCAGCACTAAGTCAAAAACATACAATTGAAAAAACCACCAGCTGAATGGGCAGCAGATGGATCTTCATAAGATAAAACTGCATCCCCCTTGTTGTTTCCTTGTTCATCTGTGTATAATTTGATGCTCCATGGCCATTGATCTTTGTAACCTCGCTTCTGCTTGATTCTTGCAACCTAGTACCACAGAAAAGTAAGACTTACTAAATCCAACGCCATGATTCTCTCAACTCGAAATCAAATCATCACCTAGAAACCAAATGTGAATGCCCAAAAAAACTTGTCGGCTTTTTACATCCTTACACGATAACAAACCACATTGAAGCATCAACCAAAAATTTAACAACAATATGATATCATACAAACCCAGAAAAAGCAACAATATAATCCCTCATCACAAGTGCAGGAAATAACACCACACTATCACAGGGTTACATAACAATAAGTAAATGCATATGGATAACGGTTTGGAATTAACCTGGCCTATACTTCCGAACAGATCCCTAAGCTCCTCGATGGTAACATCTGGAGGCAAATTGGATATGTAGATTCTCGCATTATCACAGGAATCCCCACAGTTTTCATCACACTGCTTGACCTTTTCAGTAGCCTCTGCAGGAGCAGCATTATAACCTCCCGCATTATTCGAAACCCTACCATAACCACCACCACCACCACCACCAGATTGGCCACCTCGTCCACCACCACGGCTATAACCATCGCCGCCGCCACCACCACCAGAATGGCCCCCTCGTCCACCACCACCAGAATGGCCCCCTCGCCCACCACCACGGCTATCACCATCACCACCATAACCAGCAGGACCACCGTATGATGGAGGATATGACGTAGGCCCGCCAGTATAGCTTGTCGGAGGAGGAACTGCATCAGGAGCGTAATTCGGGTTCCCACCATAAGAATTAGGTGGAGCATAACTTCCACCTGCACCATCATAGGACTGAGGAGGAGCTACTGGAGTACCCTGCCCATAAGCACCTTCATCCCTACCCTGATTACCACCGTACGAACCGCCTCTACCATTCCCACCATCATAACCATTTCCACTGCGGCCACTGCCACTGTCATAATAGTTACCTCTTCCACCTTGATCATTGTCATAACCCCCTCGATTATCTTCATAACCCCCGCCCCTTCCACCCCTGCTATAACCACCACCACCACCTCTACTCCCACGATCATCACCACCAGCTGGAGATGGCGCACCACATTTGTTACACTCAGTTCTTCGGGCAAAATTCAGGTTCCCACAACTACATCCATAGGCCATAATCAATTACTACCAATAAGTAAGGAAACTCATACATAAGGTTTATACATTTGACATTTCATTCAGGAATCTAGTCTTGCAGAGACATATTACTTCATTTCAGATCTATACACAGTTCACAGCTAATTTCACAGGAGAGATAAATAGAATGATTGTCACCATTTCGGATGAGAAATATACATGCATCACTTCATTTCCCATGAAAAAATACGAAATATACATACATCACTTCATTTCCCACAAAAAAGTAAGTAACAATATGTAGTTCAACTGAAGAAAGCACACAGCATGGAATCAGGGCATGTATTTGCTTCCAACAATAAAAACTTATTTAGATGTTACAGAGGTACAAATAAAAAATAAAAAAACTTGTAACTGTTGCTCAATTGATAGAAACGAAATAATTAAAGGAAAAGGGACCTTAAACTTGCTTCAAGCAACACATTATTGGAACTCAAACAATTAACAGCAGAAATTTACATATCCCAAAAAGGGCTTTATTGAACCTAATATTTACTTAAAAATCGTCAATTTGATGAGGTCAACACATCCACAAATAGATAAATACGAGTTACAGGGCCAACTGAGGACCCTGCTGCAATGATGCCTACCAGAAAAAAGTATACACACAACATTTTGATTGCCTAGGAAAACTTTATATGGGTAGGTCCTTGATTTCAGATTCAGCTACAGGTCTGAGAACATTCCTTAACATAATATCAATATGTTCGCCATTTCAGTTGGGGCATTTGGCCCTCGAGGCTCACGGAATTGACAATCAGTTGTTCCAATTAACTTAACACTCATTGAAAAAGTAACACATGCTATATCACTGTATCTAATATTACAATCAAGATGATATACCAAATTACTAAGAACAACTAGGGATCTGAAGCTTTATTACCTTTGGTTAGGGCATCGCCAGTCACCCTCTCTGCCGCCACCACCACGACCACCTCCTCTCCCACCACCTCCGCCGCCCCCACCCCGACCACCACGATCTCCTTGGTATCCACCACCACCACCTCCTACAATAAAAGTAACATCATTTAACGACAAAAGTTCAGACGAAACAGAAAATAACGACCTAATAAACCCAATTCCAAAGATCAAATCAAGCAGAGAGATAAATGTTAAACCAAAATACCTCTGTTGCCGCCGTATCCACCGCCACCTCTCCCACCGTACCCTCCACCACTATCCCCGCGGTTCCCATACCCGCCGCCGCCGCCGCTGTTTCCTCCATATCCTCCACCACCACCATAACCGCCATATCCTCCACCATCGGCGCCGCCGTACCCTCCGCCGCCGCCGCCATATCCTCCTCCTCGACCGCCCGGCGCACCGCCAGATCCGTCGCCTTCTTGACCGTACATGCCAGACATCTACTCTTCTACTACGGACAAGCAAACTGGAAGCTCTGAGCTCAAAACTGAAGTGCTGCGCTCGATTCGATATGAGAAATTTTGAAAACCTCGTCAATGAAAAACTAGGGTTTGCGGTAATTTCTTTATGCGAAATGGATAAAGGGTAGAGATATTTCTCTGCAAACCCTTTTGATTAGAAGGAATAATCCGCTGCGGTCGAGCGTATGACAAAAACTTTTCTGCTAGGCAATCAGAATGAATCAACTTATTATGGTCCCAAAAATTGTTGGCCCGCAATGCAGTTAGTGGGCCGACCATGAGGCTCACACAAATATAAATTGATAGGACGACCACTATATCAGCCCAGACCATATCGCACCCTATGACAACAAAGACTGTTCCAAGATTATAATAGCCAAGCTATCAAAAATAAAAAAACAACTAGTAGCAGGAAAATTTTTAATTTTAAAAATTTAAAATATAGATTATTAGTATTTATTAAATTTATGATAATGATTATTATAGCATTCAAATTTAATACACATATGTTAATTAAATAATTTAACCTTATTTAAAAGTATACCTTTTATTTTATATTTTACTAATATTACTTTAAATGGTGCCTTATTATTTTATTTAAGATGCCATATATCGTAACACTCATTCGTTTTGTATTAAAATTAATTTTATAAATCATATCATGTAATAGGCTTTATGAATAAATTTGTTAATAATAATTTTAGTGTATTTAACTATGATTAATAGATAATCGATTTTTTATTTATCAAATCTATACTTATATTAAAAGGTATACCATTACCAGATTTAGTATAAAGAAAAGTCAACAACATTTATTGCATTACTATTTCCGTACTATACAATCTATACTTATATAAAAGGAATTTCTATTTACTACATTTACTATCCAGAAAAGTCAACTGCCATTACTATTTTGGTATTATAATATTTTATTTATTGAATTGATTTATTTGTTTTATTTTAAAAAGGTAAGTATAATAAAATGATTTTAATAATAAAAGAATCAAATACCAAATAAAAATGTACACTTTGACTTATTTGATTATATTTGGTATTTGATTATATCAAATATATTCCTATTTAGTATATACATTAAATATTCACTAAAATACTTATTTGTTTTATTTGTCAAAGTTAAGTATAGATTTGTTTATATTATCAAATCATAAAACAAATAAATATATCTCGTGCTTCGCACGAGTATTTGAACATTGTACAATTTGTTTGCGTATTATAAACTTTTATTGAATATTGCATCTTATAATATAATATTCTCCAAATAAATATATCTCGTGCTTCGCACGGGTCACGTACCCGTACATTTTTCTTTATTCATGTATATAATTATAAGCTTGGATAAATAGCCTTAAAATTATACACCCCGTGCATCGCACGGGCTCTGTACTAGTCTATATTGTTGTTCTTATTTTATTTATGCAACATAGATGTCCAGTCAAAGCTCCTTAAAAGATGATTAGTATAGTAAATCATATATATAAATCTTACTAATTAATTAATTATAAAACATGTCTATAATCTAAGCTTATTTTTTTTTAAAGTTCTATTGGGTATGAACAAATGTCCTTGTTTGTATGACGAAATACTTTTAGATTTACACGTAAAATTACGAGACACTATCGGTTGTCATAAGGTTACGGAACAACATAAATTGACATATAGTGAAACAAATTAACACCTACTAAACATCATATTGATACAGGATTACATAACAAAGTGTGGTAATAAGCTCTTAATCCCCCTTAATATAATTTGAAAACGTATTGAGCCTAATGACTGGCTCGCGCGCTTCGAAAGCTTACTTGGCAACATTACATGCTTCAAGTTTTGGTTCGAATAAAAATTAATACAATAATATTCCAAAAATAAATATGACTCCAAGGTTATTTGATTATTTTGTGGACTCAAAATGCTGATTCTAAAATAGCTCAAAAGAATATTGTTTTAGAAAGATTTGATTGAAAAAAGATACTACAACGTAATATATTTTATCAAATGTTTAGTTGACAAACTGCTAATTAATATGTGCTAGTCAAATCAACTAATACAATCTACTATCCGTTGTCTGCTGATACAATCAACTATCAACTAATTCAAAAGAAGGTCGACGAAATAACAATAATAAACAATTATCTCGTCAAAACATAAAAATAAAAAAAATTATAACTTTAAAATAATGTAAACTACATTCTTTTTAACTGTCGGTTTGTAATATCTTCCACAATTTTTTAACTTTACCATCACTTATTTAGAAATCGAAATAATATATTATAATAATGAATGAGTAAGAAAAGATAGAGAGAAGTATTTTTGTATGTTTCATTTACTGATAATGTTTGAGTATATTATATTTTCATGTTCCTAAATTCAAAATAGGAACTCAGAAATGATAGATGTTTTATAGCGGGTAATATACACATACAAATCATATATTAAATTATTATATATCATAAAAAAATGATACAACAAATATTAACATCCAAAATATACTAATTAATATTCTTTGGTTGCTTTAATTTATACAATTCATTATTATTGTCTTGTGCATTGCACGAGCTACGTACTAGTTACTAATAACTATACTAACATTTCTTGTGGGTCGGGCCTACTCCTACTGGGTTCTTCAGATTGGCTAACACGAGACCCGTTAAATTCAGTCCACCTGTCGACCTTGTCGATTCGAGCATTGACCCAGCCTGGTCAACCAGAATTGACTCGGCCATTATGTGTGTGTGTGTATGTGTGTGTATGTATCAAGTATAGAACTTACACATAAATTACTTGCATTTGTTATTTTTATGTATAATTATAATATAAAAATAGTATAAATATAATTTAAAGCTTTTAAAATTGATTACCTAATTCAACAATTGATAGGTGATTCGACAGATGACCCATTGATCCATATGCCAGCCCGATCAATTACCAAAATATAAGAACATTGAATATGGAGATGGCCAAAGGCCTTGATAGTGTGGGTCCACGTTTCTTAAAATTGTGAGTAGGGGCCCAGAGAGGATAAAGGTTTCTGCTCAAGAACCCACGGTCCTTATTATGGCTCGGATCCACAGGTTGCAGGCCAAACGAGCAGGTCCAAGTTTTTTTTCAAAAAAATCACTAATTTGTCGAGTCGAGTGAATCTTGGCATTAATTTTGCAATTACTACAAGATCCAACAATCGAAATTGAATTGTTGATTGGTCAGACCCAAAAACAGGTCAGGCCAGTTTTGGGTTGTGTTCGGGCCCGCCTTGCCAATAGCCGGCATCGACATGTGTAAACACTGGCCCAATTGTAATTTAGGCCCAAAACATCGGTCAACGGGCCTGGGTCAGCCGGTCTACGTATCTGACCCGCCCGGTCAATTCGAATATCCAATTTCTTGTATTTGTGAGCCACTTCTTGAGAAAAGGAATATAAAAAAAAAAATGAAAAAACAAAAGGGGGAGGGAAAAGAAAGCGAATTCCCAAGTAAAATTTTTGAAAAAGACTGCATATGCGCAGTTATACTATAAACCCTCTTCTCCTTCCTTCCTTCCTTCCTTCCAATCTCTTGAGAAAAATCCTATCGAAAAGAGCACTACGCGCTCATACGCAATCACCTCACAAACTTCAGAGACATTCGAGAAATCGATTTCCCATTTAGGTCTGGACGCTACAAACATTTCAAGGTAATCGGCGTTTGCAACGGGTTGATCTGTTTGTCCCATGAGGGTTACCGTCGCGCTCGCGGGATTATACTGTTGAACCCGTCTATCATAAGGTACTTAGCCCTCCCCAAACCTCAATTGTCCCTCAAATTCCTCGAGGCATTTATTTTCACTTATGTGGTCGGTTTCGGGTATGACTGCGGGTCGGACGACTACAAGGTGTTGAGGATTACGAATGTGTGTGGAATCAGAAGCCGGAAAAACCAGGGTGTCAACCCGCCTATGCCGGGTCCCGTGGTTGAAATGTACACGGTCAAGTTGGAGTCTTGGAGGAATTTAAATATAGATGAGCTAACTTTTCCTCATCTGTTTCATGAGACCAATCAGGCTTTCGAGCAGGGATGTTTGCATTGGCTGAACGGGCAGTCTTCGATTGCTTGTTTTGATTTGAAAAATGAGGTGTTTAATGGAGGTATAGATTTGCCCGAAAGTGCACGCGAGTGGGACTTCTTTCACTTGGCAGTGCTTGGGGAGAAGCTTGCCCTTGTAGTGGACCACACCCCGGTCAAGGGGATTGCTCATGTGTGGGCCATGGAGGAGTATGGGGAGGTGGTGTCGTGGAGGAAGCTGTACAATGTTCATACGACCCCGAGATATTTCTTGTTCGTGGGGTTCACAGACAATGGGAACATGATGTGCACCTTAGACCGTAAAAGGCTATATTGTTACGATCCGGACAGGGATTTCTTGAACAATCTGTGCATTTGTGGATCAAGGGCTCGTTTCACGTGGAGATGTATATGGAGAGTTTGGTTCTGGTTGATGGGGAGAGTGCGGTTCCCAGGTCGGAGGCTATTACCACTTCACTATTAGAAGACGAGAAACGGTCGCATAACATTACCATAATGAGTTTTATTGCATGTCCTTCATAATTTGCCAAGTTCCTTAGTCGCGGTTTACAGGCGATAGATTAGTTCACAATCTAGGACCTATTAAGGCTTGAGGTCGCACTCAACCACCTTCTCCCATGTTTTGCAGCTCTTGTCCTCACTGTCGGATTTGTACACTGCCAGACGAGATATCCAGAAGCTTAAACTGCCAATGCCATCATCAAGAGCATAAGGGTGCTCCAAAAAACTTCCATGACCCATACTTTGATCTAAGAAATTCACTTACTGACAAGTTTATCGTTCTAGGCATATTCATTTCCAGAATAACAGATCAATGTCGTCCATTCTTTGAAGCGATCGACCAAAAGCATTTACGCTTTAATACCAAGGCGAAAACACTTAAGCCGATGCAGTTGGTTGGCTTAAGACCGATCAAGAAGAGTTTATGATCGTCAAAACATCAAACACGGACCACCCTTGAGATGATGTCTTGGAAAGAATTGCTAGATAAGACAGAAGGACTAAGCGGATGAATCCACACACAAAAACATTTTCGGAGTGGCGTTCTACCCAACAATCAAATCGTTTGAACTCAAATTATCCACTCACGGTGAAACGCCAAACATGGCCAACCCGTTTGAGATCAAATTATTCTCATTCACGGTGAAACGCTGAACTTGGCTTAACCGTTTGAGATCAAATTATTCACTCACACTGAAATGCCGAACATGGCCAAAACGTTCAAGATCAAATTGTTCATTCACAGCGAAACACCGAACTTAAAAAAAAAAAATTAACTTTTAAATTTTTAGAGTCTACAGAATCATAATCGCGCTCTGATACCACTTGTAATGCCCCGATTTTTAAAAAGTAATTTAGACATTTTAAAGGACGTTAATGAAGTTTGAAACTCAGTTTTTCATACTTGAAATGATTTTTTTTCCAAAGAAAAACAACTTGTCACATAAGGCACTACGGAGAAATCTTTTCCTCCAAACTTTTGGAATTACTTATAATCTTGAAACCTAGCTCGAATTACTTGCTCAAATAACCGTGAAAACTTTAGCTTCTCAAATCTCAATAATGCTCAATAGCCAACTCATAATCATAGTCAAGACTAATAATATATAAAAATAAACTAAAATATTTTTAATAATACATAAAAATAAAATAATATATTTTTAAATATATATAAAAAATAATATATTTTTAATAATATTTTAAAATAAAAAGTAATATATTTTTAATAATATATATTTTATTTTTTAATTAAACAGTAAATAAAAGTAAGTTTTCAATTTTTTATTTGAATTTTATTTTTTAAAATAATATATTTTTAATAATATTTAAAAATAAAAAGTAATATATTTTTAATAATATATATTTTTAATATTTTTCAATAATATATTTTTAAAAGTAATATATTTTTAATATATAAAAAATAATATATTTTTAATAATATATAAAAATAAAATAATATATTTTTAAATTATATATAAAGCTTTTTTTAGTTTTATTTTTATATAAGTATTTAATATATCTAATTAAACAATAAATAAAAGTAAGTTTTCAATTTTTTTATTTGAATTTATTTTTTAAAATAATTTTATTTAATATATTTTAATCATAATTTATAATATATATTATATATTTATTTTTTATTTTTTGAAAAATTGATTCCTACACACATGGGAATGAGAAACCTTCCATGAACTATGAAATGGCTAATCCCATGGAGATGGGTTTTGCCATTCCCATTGGAATGGTCATTCTTTTCCAAAAAATATACCAATCATGGGATAAGGAATGAGTAAGGGAATTATCATTCCATTCTCATGTCATTCCTTCCTACCAATCATGCTAGTGTTTGGATATTGATTTGGGTTGAACAAATTCAATTATGCAGTGTTTATTCCTCGAAAATTTGATTGGAGATATTGAGACCCCACTTTTCCTGCTCAACTTTGCTTTTGATCAATATCAGGTAAGGCCATTTTTAAATTAATGCACAAAAAAAAAAAAAAAAATCTTAATCTTGTACCAATTTTATTTTATAAATCAAATAAATGTGTTATAATATATTATTTTTCAGATCACCGTAAATTTGAAACCTAACCCCAACGAAGAGTCTGGCTGGGCCAGTTGCATTTGGAATATAGACACTTGCACACCTTCGCAATTACAACTTATAGGTAAAGGGTAGGAACTTTATTATTATTTTTTTCCTTTAATATTGATACAATATTGATCTTGAAATGCAGAAAATATGTGCTTATCCTTAGTTGACTGACTTTAATTTCAAATTTTAAGAACACATTCATAGAGACAGTGAAAAATAGTGGTGATTGTCCATCAAGAGGAATGTTTATCAACTCTTGCTACATCAATGATTACCTTTGGCGTCAAAGATGGACTTCACCGACATTGGAAAATAAGGTAATTTTTTCACCTTTATTTATGTTTTTGAAATATAAAGGTTGTTGCATATTTCTTATTCTTATTATGCCGTGTATGATAAATTTGAAATGCCGTGTATTTTGCTTAATCCTACTATTATATGAGTCGTGTAGGATAAGGTGTTTCAAATGTTCTTTTTTCCGCAGGGTGCACGGCCCACTCGGGATGGGGCAGGATCTGAACCAGCTCTTGGGCCTGCGGGTTGCTATACGGGTTGCATGTGCCAGATGGTTTTTCCAGGTACTTTGCATTCCCTGGAGCACAATAGTAATGATAAACTGAGTAAGGGAAACGAGCCGTGTCGTTTCTTGCTTCTTGGTATGATTTCTCCTTTGTTTGATATACCCATATTTTGGTTTTATAAAGTAAAACGGCTCTAATTACTCAAACCGCTAATTTTTTGCCAAACCACATTTTGACAAAAATATGTGTAATTATTGTAGAATTTTTTACGTTCTTTTACATACTTATCAAAGACTATTCGTACAAGAATGCATTTTTAAAGTTCAAAAATTAGAACAAAATGGAACCTTTTTAGTTTTTACTTTTTACATCTTTTATCATGTTAGAAGGTGTTGAAATTTGCCCTTACATTTGTTATACTAAGCTGATTTTACATCTAATTCAAAGGGGTTGTGAAGTTTGAGTGAGTTTTAAAAATTGTGAATGGCTGTAAATTTTTACTTGGAAGCTCACTGTGTGATCATTTTAAAAATTGCAACTTTTTCCAGCTTTGTATTTGGTTCTCTTGTTGAGTAGATTATTCGACAAATTGTTGTGGAGATGTTTGGTTGCAATACATGTTGTTTTATTGATGAATTTGTTGGGAGTGAAGTACTCTAGTTGCTGAACAAGCAAACATTAGCAGACTTCTAATTGTTTAGATTAATCTACGGTGGAAATTTTTCATTAACCAGGAGAAAATGCTCAAAAACTGACAAGATATTGATTTTCAGGCACAAAAGAGTGGCCTATCTTGATACTAATGTTGGGCAGACAAAGTTTACTCCTCCTGGTCTACTGTCTCTTACTGTTATTGACAAAATAACTCCAGGTATATTATTTTCACGGATTTTACTTTTTTTTTGCCATAACGGATTTTACTTTTAAATAGGCTTGTTGTTTGTTAATTTTGGAATACTAATATGAAAGTACATTTCTGTTATTTAGATCTGACAATTCCATGCTTGAAAACTCCCGAGAAGTATGCACTTCGCAACTTATTTTGATCATATTACGTGGCATCTGAGATCTCTGTTTGTATTTATACATTTTTATTTGTTAAAAGACAATAAAAATGAATATAAAACTGTAAAAGTATGAAATATGCAAATTGATTTTGGCTTGCATATGAATTTAATCTCATATAATTGGCATCTTTGATGATATGCACTATTGTGTTCATATGGCATACTATCTGTAGTAATTATTGGTGGTAAATCTCTTAATTGTTTAAAATAAAATACTTAATAAATAAGATTCTTATATGCGGATTTGTTGCCCTCCAATAGTCTTTGCCGAAATCGAACAAAAACAAATCGGATTGCTTAATATAATATATTATTGCTTAATCTGATCCCCTCCAAAATTATATTTATTATTAAATTAAATGAATGAAGTGTCATTGTTCTCTACATTATTTAAATCACCATCCCCCTTCATTGTGATTCCCCTTCATCTCGATTATCCATATTACCAAAATTGAATTTAAGTAGGAGAGGCTTGAAAATTCTGTGTTGCGATTGTTGTGCTCGAAATTTGATCAACATGGGGGGTTCAGAGTAATTTATTGTGTATTTTTTGTATTGGATTTTTGTGTGAATTTTACTGTATCAAATCAATGAAGAAGATGAAGCAGGCCAAAGAACGAAGCAGGAGGAAAAAGATTTCCTCTGCGGCACGGCCTCCATTCTTCTTTTTCAGAGAGAGAAAATAATAGTAGCCCCTCAGACTTATCTGTCTGTGTCCATCATCGGGGATATATATATATATATATCTATTTAATGGGCCCGATATTATTACAAGCGGTATTATTTTTAGGCCCAAAAAATAAAATAATTTATTTAATATATATCCACGTATAATATTTTAATAGGCGAGGCCAAAATTAGGTATCAACAGTAGGCCCCCGACTTTAGGGCATGTTTTGAATAGAACTGTTCTGAAGTCGCGTGTATAATTAATTTTGGCCATAATCAATGTTGGCCGGGTATTTTGGAACCCGTAAAGCCAAATTGCTGATTGTGTTCAGGCTTTGGCCTGACGTATTAATGGAGCCGATGACGTGGATAGTCAATTTTTCTGGAATTTTGAATGGGGCCTGGATGGCCTAGTCGGGCAATTTGGTACCCGTCTTTCGCGTTTTTTGCGTGGAACGCTAAGCATTTGATGTGGTAATAATGATATGAAATTATGTGAGCACTCGGGCCCCCAGAATTGTTACCGGACTCGCGATTCTGTTGTATTGAGACGACGCGATTTTTTGTTTTATTTGTGATTGTTTTTCTTTACTATGTGGACCTGATCGGATAATTTGGTATCCGGTCTTCGGTCTTTTATTTTTATTTAATTATTTCTCTGTCGGGTAGAGTGTTCCCGATCTTTGATGTAATATGTAGGGCGTTAGCCTTGCCAAACCAACTTCAGGGTTTGAAAAAGATTTTCTTATTATTTTTTCATTTAGATTCGGCTTTTTTTTTTACTGTACCGACATCGGTTAGCCGAATGATTTTTCGAGATTCGACTTTCTTACTGTGCCAATGTCGGTTAGCCGAATTATTTTTATTTTTATTTTTCCCAGCCGGAAAGGTCTTATTGACTTTGCCTAACCAGTGTGGGTCTTTAAGGATTATAAGAACGAGTATCAACCTTACCAAGCTGAAGAACTTGGTGTAAGTAAAGGCTTTACCCTACCGAGCTGAAAAACTCGTGGAAAGATTTTTGTTTTGTAGTTTTTTTCCAGCCGAAAAGGTCTTATTGACTTTGCCTAACCAGTGTGGGTCCTTAAGGAATTTAATGATCCCCGCCGATAATGTCTTACAGTGCGCCTCACCAGCGTAGGTCTTAAGGATTTTTTTATTTATTTTAGCTTGATTTTTCATGCTTATGTTAAGATGCATGTATGACGCGCGTATGAATGTATGAATGAATGTATGAGTACGTGCAATAAATGATTAATGCACGAAAAACGATGTTACCTCGATATTTTGTCGAGTCTGACTTTGTCTGCCGGTAGGTGTTTTGCCTCAGTGGAATATTGTATATGAAAGAACGTCGGTATTTTTTGTTTCCGACTAAAATATTCAGCATTTTATTTTTCTCGCTGAATTTTTAAAGAAACGTCGGCATTTTTTGTTTCCGACTAAAATATTCAGCATTTTATTTTACTCGCTGAATTTTTTAAAGGAACGTCGGTATATTTTGTTTCCGACTCATTTTTTAAGAGTCGGCTAGCCGAATTATTTTTCGAGATTCGACCTTTTTTACTGTACCGACTTATTTTTATTTTTCCCTACCGAGCTGAAGAACTCGGCGTAAAGATTTTTATTTTTCCCAGCCGGAAAGGTCTTATTGACTTTGCCTAACCAGTGTGGGCTCAACCGGAGCAGAAGCTCAACGGTGAGGTAAATGTAGAAGCCCTCTCAAACGGAGGAAAAGCTCAACGACGAGGTAATATACGCGTCAACTTAGCCGGAGTAGAGGCTCAACGGCGAAAAAATGTAAATATCAGCTCAGCCGGAGTCGTGGCTCACGGCGAGCAATAATAAGACGTAGGTTCAGTCGGAGACGCAGCTCACGGCGAGCAATAATAAGACATCGGCTCAGCCGGAGTCGCGGCTCACGGCGAGCAATATATATATCGGCGTCACAAATAGATGAGTGACTTTGGCTTTAGCGTAGATAAATGAAGTCGGCTCCGCCCGTCGCGGGTAAGTGAGGTCGGAGGCGAGCGAATGATAAATTAGTGACGTCAGCTTGACGTCTGATGTCAACATCGAGCGAACTTTGAGGCTTTAGTTGCAGCTCAGGTGTTGGTCAAAGATGGCGAGATCGGCCAGAAAGAGCGAGATTGGTCCAATATGGTCGTCTCGCCAACATGTTGTATAAATATGTAGAAAAATATTTCAGCCCTCATCGACTTATGTGCTGGCACCTTTCAGTTGTAATATTTCATCCCACTCTTCTCATTTTGCTTTAGCCCATTTGGATCTAATTTTTTGGCCCAATAGTCTCAGCCCATTTTATTCATTCGCCTTCCATTCTTAAGATTAAAAGGAATTGGGGCTGCGACACACACATTTATCGAAATCTGCAAGGGTGGGCTGCCAAGAACAATCATTAACGATGGTGGCGGAGAGATCGGGATCCCGCGACGGCGATGAGATCGGTTCCAACATTGCAGAACCTTAGTTGGCCTTGGTCGTGAGTCCGCGGCTAAGTAAATCAGAAGTCGGCCGTGTTTATAATCGGACTCGGTGGGGATAATCGGAAGTCGGGACCTGATGATGAAGTCGGTTCGGCCTCAGATGAAGTTGACCGTAAAGTCACCAACCTCGAATGGCTTTTGAAGTCGGTGAAAAGAATTGTCCGAGTTTCTCTTTATAGATGACGAGGTCGGTTAGTGTTTACCGAGGTGGGCCCAGTTTTGAGGTCGGGCTTGACGTTAGTCTGCTGTAATTAAGTCGGTAGTCGTCGGTTCAGAGATCTGAGCTTGGGCCCGATCTGTTTCGGGGTTATCTCGCGAAGTCGGTCCGACGGTGATGCGGACCCCATGATTAAGGTTGGTGATGCCAACGATGAGGTCGGCTAGTGCCGGGCATTGATGTCGAGGATGTCGGGATCGCGGCACAGGTAAAGTTAGCGATTTTAGAGGTCCGGGTCGAGGTAAGCCCATCTACAATTTCCGAGATCCGAGCTCGTGCTGCCGTGGATTGAGGTCAGCCAATGAAATTGAAGTCGATCGTTGATTGAGGTCGGATCTCGGTATTAAAGAGGTCGGGCCCGATTGGAAGTCGGTGACGTTGCGTTGTTGGTTCCCAATTATGAGGTCCGAAAAATTCAACCCCCGACGTGTCCCCGAATTTGAAGTCGGTAGGTACTGACAATTGAGGTCGGCCATTGCAATTAAAGTCGGCTTACCTGTGAGGTCGATAACAGTACCGAGGTCGGAGAAGTGAAATCGGATCCCAGCGAAATAAAGTTGGGTCTCGGCGACCGACATCATATTTCGAGGTATTCCGGGGAGTCTCAAGGTCGGTATCTGAAAGACATTCAGACCGTTATCGGGCCTAACTTTGAGGTCAGTTATGATGGTGTCGGCCCGAGATTCCGACTTAACTTGAAAGTGCCACCCGAGCTCTAAAGTTAGCCCGTCATTGACTGAAGTTGAGGTGTCAAGTCCTGGCCAAACGAGTCGGTGTTTAGAGACGTTTTGAGAAAGATGGGGTGGGCCCCGCGATGTTGGGCGGCTGCGTCAACGTCTATTACTGTAGCAGCGGCAACGTGTATTATTATTGAAAGTTTCTGACCACCGACCGTTCCCAAGCGGTGCCATCAATCTTCTTCTTATTGATTGATTGATTTCTTTTTGTGGACGGTGCTGATGGTGGCGGTGGGCGTTGCTACGGGACGTCTCCGGCCAGTCAGAGAGCATAGTATTCGCTGCGGATCCTCTCGACTTCCTCGACTGATGTTACCGCAATTCACGCATCCATTTCAAGCTTGTCTTGTCATCGAGACATCTCTTTCTCTTTTTTTTTTTTTTTTTTTTTTGGTGATAAAAGACAGTCGTGGAAGCGGCGTGGTTCTGTCTAGTTCATGTGCAAGCGAAACTGTTTTCTTCTTATCTCATCTGCTGCTCGTACTCTGCAACTTTCATCGTCTTGCAGAGATTTTTATTTTTTTTTGTAAAGAAACAGGGAATAATCTGATGGCTTCTTTGTTTTGTTTTTGTTTCGTTTTTTGTGTTTAAAACAGAGATATAGAACTGTTTCAATAAAGCTGAGGAAATCTGTCTCTCTGGCATGTTTGTGAGAAAGAACAGAGGGAAATATTTGAGGTGAAAATTGACGGCGTCTGTGGTGTTAAGCCAGAGAATTACCTCGAATCAATTACGAGGCCCTCCTTCTAGCGCCAAACTGTTGATGCTCGAAATTTGATCAACAAAGGGGTTCGGAGTAATTTATTGTGTATTTTTTGTATTGGATTTTTGTGTGAATTTTACTGTATCAAATCAATGAAGAAGATGAAGCAGGCTAACGAAGCAGGAGGAGAAATATTTCCTCTGCGGCACGGCCTACATTCTTCTTTTTCAGAGAGAAAATAATAGTAGTCCCTCAGACTTATCTGTCTGTGTACATCATCGGGGATATATATATATATATCTATTTAATGGGCCCGATATTATTACAAGCGGTAATATTTTTAGGCCCAAAAAATAAAATAATTTATTTAATTTATATCCACGTATAATATTTTAATAGGCGAGGTCAAAATTAGGTATCAATAGCGATAAGGATGGAAAAATTGTAAATAAAACTACTAATGTTGTGTACAAAGAAATTTTTCAAAATTTAAAATAATATCTGACTTTGGTATTTTCTATTTTTGCACTTTTATACAACAACATGTGTTTTCCTATTATTTTATGTTTTATATTTTTTTTTTTTCAAACAACCCGTGTAGTACACGGTGTCGTACTAGTATTTATTAATGAAAGAAAAGATTTGTATCAGGCCATCACAACTTTGTGAAAAGGGGGGAGAATTACCGGAAATCAACTATCATTTTATTGAGCTGCAAAAGTTACATTTGCAACTTTATCTAGTTATTAAAGAAACTTGCTTCAGCTTCGTGTCCTCCTCAACTGGGTCGAACATCAAGGATGGATGTTGAGATTTCATCCTTATATATTAGCAAGCTAATAAAACTCAAAGCACATCACCTAACTACTACAAAATGTCCTTTAATACTCAGAATAAACTTGACATCAAATGCTACAAGTCGAGCGTTTCTAATATAACGAAGAAAAATGGATCGACAAGAAGCTAACAGAATTGCCGAAAGCCCAACGACTTGAGATTAAACAACTTCGCATAACATTTCTAAGAGAGGAATCTAGAAGTACAACATTAACTACAAAAAAAATGACTAATATTACCAATCAGATGGTAGAATAGCTTCCTACCATCTCTCGACAAGTACCCACAAAGAAATAGTCGTCACTAGCAAAACCATCCACGAAAAAGGCCCGGGCCCATGTGGGCCCGCGAAAGACATACTCAGCCCAACAAAAAACCTGCAAGAACCCACCGAAGGATCTACAGTAGTCACCAAACCCAAGCCCCCGAAATCACAACTCTCAAGATTCTGATCATGCTGCTGGTAAAAACTATTGAATGCATAAGAAATATTTCCGGGCCAGCCCAGGCCCGAGCAAGAGCTGCCAGGAGATAGTGCAGTACAGTCAGCACCTTCCGCACATGCCTCACGAGCGAGGCTAGTCGCATTCGACAAGTCCTTGTTGTTGTCGACCACACACCATCTAGCCGAGAGGTACCGTACGTCCACAGCATTCACGAGCGGTTTCGGGCCCTGCCCAAGATCGGCCCGATATTTAGCCTGCCCGTCGAAGGTGAACAGGCCCAAATGGCGTTCGAAGTCCCCAGAGGCTATGCTCCTCTCATCCTCATCCAAGAGGCTAAGTATGTAAACCTCTGTAGGCGATGACACCTGGCGCTTTGAGGATTTTCCCGGCTGGGTGTTGCGAAGGTGGCCGGTCAAACCGTTCATGAATTCCTCAGCATTTGATGATGTGGCATTAGGTGCACCATCCGTCGGCCAACCGATTTGACCGACCACAATCTCCATTTGGGGGAATCCAGCATTCGATAGTGCAGCAGAGATGATATCCAAACTCAAATCGAAAATGTTTTTGTGCGTATTCCTGAATAAAGCAAAGTCGAGGGTGAAGTTCTTGTTTTCGCGGTAGCTCTGGAAAGGGGACATGCTTGCGAAAAAGGGAGATTCGTGTCTGTTCAGGAAAGTGAGGAGTTGGGTCATGGTTCGGTTGATATCAGGCCTGAATTGGGATTTTGACGGCAGATTGGATTCGGAAAGGAAAGCATCGTAACTGCATGGAGCCACGACTTTCACCCTTGTGGCCAAGTTTGCTTTAATTAGAGCTGTTTGGATATTGGTAGCTGCTCCAACAAGAAACGGGTAGAACTGCTCACCGTAAGTTTGGAGGAAAGGCTCATCACCAACTGCTACATAGCTATAATAAACAGAACAAATATTGACTTTAGCCTGAAAGCATCAAGGGACTCAAAACGTGAAGAAATATGTGTAAAAATGGAGGAACACAGTCATCGAGGTTAAACGAAGTTCCATAAATCTGTGCATTCCATTAAAAGCAGCAGCAACAGCAAAATCTTGCAGCCGATCTCATTCACACAAGTTTCAATATTTTCCTACCTAAGTAGCAACTTATGTATGTATTCACAGTAAACTCATGAGTATCTTGGCCTGTCAACGGCATAATGTATATATGTAACCATTCCAATAGACAAAACTCAACAGTTTTAGTTCAACTGAATAAGTAAGCTTGTGTTCTACGGTAAAAAATGTGCAAGTACATAAAAAGTGCAAAATTAGAACGCGAACAGTTCAAGACTTTGTCAGCCAATAATATATACCAAGAATTGTATAAATGTCGGTTAGCAATCAAAATTCATCGCCAGTAGCATCAGCTCATTACCAAACGGGGAGGAAGGAAGGATAAGAAAATGGCACAATTAATCCCCAAAAGCATCTACATTCTTGTGCTGTAGAGAGTCCTAAAACAACCTTGTTTCCCAACCTAACAAACTATAATCCACTTGAAACAGCAAAATCAAACAACCAAACCAAGCAAGGTCAGCCAAAATTTAAAATCCCCCAAAAAACACAAGAATAGAAAACCATGAAAGCACAAAAAGATAGAAAAAAAGGGCCAAATTCGAACAGAACGAGAAGTTTATTTAAAGACCCACTCAATGAGAACCCTGGAGGCGCCGTCGGAGACAAAGCGGGTTAGATTGTCGTGGACCCAGCTCTCGGCGGCCTTCAAGGACGAGTTTAGGCCGCGAAGCATGGAATTCGGAATGCCGACGGTGACCCAGATTCCGGAGCCCGAGAGCGACTGTAGGACCTGCGGGTCGGCGTCGAAGAGCTTCACTTTGGCGATACCGTTGGCTTTCAGCAGCTCCACCACTTTCCGCGGCTGCAGAGGGTGCGACGCCGCCGTGCCCCAGTTGACGCCTAAGCCGTCGACTTCAGAAAGTGCGGCGGCTGATAATGCCAAAATTAGGGGGATTATCCGTAGATTACGAGTCGATTTGATGGTCGCCGGAGACATTTTCGTCAGAAGGAAAATAGTGAAATTGTTGCTACTTACTAGCAGCACGGCGTTGTTCTTTACATGATGATTCATTTATTTGCGTTCTTTAAAGGAAACTTGTGAAATATTCAAATAGAAGCTTGAATAAAAAAAATAAAAATAAAAAATAAAAAATCTATATAAATATAAATATAAGGCTTAATTGCCTATAAAACCCCAACCTTTTATGTAATTGCAAATAAAACTCAAGCTTTTTAGATTTCCAAATAAATATCAAACATTTATTATGTGTTGCAAATTTGTCTCCGTATCATTTTCAGGCCAAGTCAAGCTGACGTGTCCGATCGAAAATCTTACTTGGCATTGACGGCGCTTGCATGGCATTCCAATTTTTCCACATCACCCTCCAAATCTTGTGGCAATAAAACCAAATTTTCCACATCATATTCATCCTAATTCTCCCAAATAATTTGCAAAGATCCCCGATTATTTGGAGTTTTTTTTTTTTTTTTTCCNTTTTTTTTTTTTTTTTCTCTATTTTGGTTGATAAAGCTCGTGACATATCGACTAAAGAACAAATATCTATTATTTTGAGATACGTAGATTCTTGTGGACATGTAAAAAACATTATTGGAGTTGAACATGTCAAAGTACTACGACAATTTCTCTTAAAAGATGCTATTGGCAAGACGTCGTCGAGACATTATTTGAGCATATTTAGACTGAGAGGGCAAGGTTACGATGGGGATAGTAATATGCAATGGAGTCTTAATGGCTTAAAATTAATTATCTTAAATGAGAATTCAAGTGCACATTATGTACATTGTCTGTCTCATCAACTCCAACTAACCCTTGTAGTTGCAGCTACAACGAATCTTCTATTTGCTGATTTTTTAGAGTTGTTTTTCAATTGATAGATGTTGTTGAAGGTTATTATAAACGTTGTGCTCTTCTTCGAAAAAAACAAATGAGCTATATTGATGGGGCACCAAAAAGGATGAGATTTCAAGTGAACGAGGTTTAAACCAAGAAATTAGTCTTATATGGTCCGGTGATACACATTGGGGATGACATTATAGATCTTTGATTAGCTTGATTTTTTTGTTTTCCCTCGTCAGTGATGTGCTTGATGTGATGTATGCGGACGAATATTATACTTTTATCCAAAAGATATTGTGAATGCAACGAATTTAGTTAGAGTTTGCACATATCTACTTAAAGAGTTGAGGGATAGTGTATGGGATTCATTATTCATGCTTTTGCACATGTTTTTTATTTTTGTCATAAACATGCTATTGACTCAACTTCATCGACCCTGACTCTTTTCTTACTCACTTTTGCAAGTAGTTCTAACAAAAGGATTTGATTGCACTGGTAGAGAAAATTTTTTCACCGAAACTTCAGAAAGGATGAAGGAGTTTCAGTATAGTAAGGGAGTACAATGAGAATCAATCAAGGTTCTTTTATTACAGTCCAATTATTTGACTCAAAAACCGCTAGTCAACTCGTAAGCATAGCCAAGGGATTCCGGAAGATTCAATCATTAATATTCGTGAAAACCTCGGCAAAAGAACTTACCGAGAATATTCCCGTACATCGATTAACATTTCCAGATATATATATGGCATACGTTATTCTCGAATCTCAGAGACAGACGGAGTCAGTCTTCTTACCCTCACTAGATCAGTTCGGGCTGGCGCACGACGCCCTCATAGAAAGAATCTTTTTGGATATTTAATGTATGGTCTTATTTTTATGTGTTTGGTGACTAATTCAGTCGCTTTTATGCGTTGTGTCTTATAGAATCAAATTTTCTTTATTCTTTGCACTTGTTTACGTAAGCTTTTACTGTGATTCATAGATTGCAGTGCTACTATTGTGCAGTTTGGGAATGGATTTCAGTTGTTAGAATTGAGTGAGTGAAGAATCAATTACTAGCCTAAACAGTCGTATTCAATGCCTTCTGTGTCGGGACTGTGTTGAGATGTGACTGACTCCTCACATAATCACATAGTAGAGAAGAATGTTGCTTCACATATAAAATGTAAGTAGATTCTCCCAATTACATTGTCCCTAAATTCTAATACGTTAATTGTCCGTAGGTCGACCAAATACATTGTCCTTAGGTCCTCACATATTAACTGTCCACAAGTTCACCAGATACATTTTCCCTAGGTCCCTTATGCACATCACTCGTAGGTCGGTAATATGGTTAAAACCACTAGGAAATATTTCAAGCTATTGTTAGGTCACTATATTTTAGCTGAGCTAATAGATTTTGCAACGATGTTACCCGACTTAACTGGGACCGGCTCACCTGAGCTCACTGGAATCGGCTCACCCGAGCTATTATATCTGTTATATCACATTTCAACGTCACATACTACAAGAAATTAAAAATGGGCGATAAAGTAAATAATTTATGTTTTTAAATTTTTTAACAACAATATACTCATATTTTTTAACAAGTAATATAATATTGGGTATTTTATTTTATGAGAATATTGGGTATTTTATTTTACTCATCTTACCAAAATCTATTACTGGACCGCTAATCTCTATTGGCGTTTGGCACTATCATTTAACGGACCCAGATGCGCCACGCCCATGCCGAGTCTCCCACACTCGGGCTGTGGTCTTGCAAAATGTAAATTCGGAGAAACCCTAAAACCCGTTTTCGCAAGAAAATATATATTCCACCAAAGCCTCACTTTCTTCGAGTATTCAACATTTCTCCCCTTTCCATGGTCGCTCCATCGCTCGTTTTATCGAACATTCGTTGAGCTTCATTCCTTCCTCTCCGCAGCTGTAATCGGTAATATTCTCTCTTTACTTCTTCTGTTGTCTTTCGAATCGTTGCTCTTTTTTAATCTTCAGACGCTTTCAGATGGATACAGTATCCACGACGCGTTGATTTTAGGATTGTGATTTTTGATTTTTTTTTCCTGTAATTTTCATCGAGATGAAAGGGATGAACTGGTGATAGAGCCGCCGATCTCTTTTAAACTGTTGAAAACGTTTGAGAAAGCGTTTGGATCCCGAGTTATTGCTCTTTTTATACATTTTTTGTGCTGATATTGTGTTTTGTTTGTTTGTTTGTGGATGGGAATCGGACGGGTTTTCTGCAGCTTATTTCACTATATGCTTCCTAGAAAGAGACAAGGGGAAGGCGAGGCTGTTGACGATCGTGATTCCGAGAGCCTACTCAAGAAGCAGCGCCTCTGTTCCTCCTTCACCAACAACAAAACTACCGAGGAGACAAATTGCAGTGAGACTATTAACAGCCTAGGTGTAGGGAACAGTAATAGTAAGGTCGCCGAAGAACTAACAATCACAGAAATGGCGTTTGATAATGGAAAAACCCATGATATCGATGAGGATCTGCACAGCCGGCAGCTTGCGGTGTATGGACGAGAGACGATGCGGCGGCTTTTTGCTTCGAATGTTCTTGTGTCTGGAATGCAGGGCCTTGGGGCTGAGATTGGTATGAGATATTTCCACTATCTGATGCATTTCTGTAGAATGTTATAGTACTATTTTTTGCCCGGTTATTTTAGAGGTGAACATGGGTGTGCGAATTTTCAGATCTTACTGTTGTTGACTTTACAGTGTTGTGTGGTTAGCTTTAGTAAATGTTGGAGTTACTTGATGAAATGAGTTGTTTGAAAGAACAGATTATTCCCATTTTGAATTTGTCTGCACGCTTGTCATGTTGCCAGTTGATCTTCTGATTCAGTTCTGTCGAAATGTGGATTACAGTCTCTTTGGTAACATGAGTATGATGTATTACCATATATTTCATTCTAGTTTAACCTCTGCGGTTTATTTCTCGTGTTCTTATTTCTAGACTTCTAGCTAGTTTGCTATGAGTTTTTAGTTTTGGTTGCAACATTGCTACCATCATGGCAGTAAATCAGTTTAAGTTAATTCGCCTGGAATTTTATGTGGGTCATTATATCTGGACTTTGTAACATGCAGCCAAGAACCTTATCCTTGCTGGTGTGAAGTCTGTAACATTGCATGATGAAGGTACAGTAGAACTGTGGGATTTATCCAGCAACTTTGTTTTCTCGGAAAAGGATTTGGGTAAGAATAGGGCACTCGCTTCAATTCAGAAACTACAAGAACTCAATAATGCTGTGGCAATCTCTACTCTGACTACGAAATTGAGTGTAGAACAACTTTCTGATTTCCAGGTAAAATCCTCCGACACAAATTTACAAATTGGAATTACTTGCCTCCCTGTGTGTGTGTGTGTGAGAGACAGAGGGAGAGGTAGAGGGATTCTCACAGATTTCTACTCTTTGCCCTTTATTGAATTGGCGACTGATAACTCTAGATATAAGATACTTATGAACATACTTACTCAGACCTGCCTTCATGTTTTGGCTGCATCATTCACTTAGCTTTTCTATTCACTTAATTTATATTTTTTGCTTCAGAAATACTAAAATGAGTGTCAAGCTCATTTCAGTTTTGTTTTGGTAAATGTAGTATATATGTCATTTATAAATCACCACAGTATCTTTATTCAAAGTTTTGAAAAAAATGGTTTGATGTGGGATATAATTCTACATACAGCATGGCGCATGCAATATATTGGCTTGTATGTGCTCTTTGAACAGTCCCGAAACCAAGGGTGTCCTAGTGTTGCCATGCATTGATAAATAACCTTTGGAGAATATCATGTAGTCTTGTGTTGCAAAATCAATTATTTCAAGCTAATTTTCTGTTTCCTCTTGTCTTAATAACCACCCATCCTATCTTGCAAAAGTGCTTCTTGTACAGGTATGTGAACCCTGATAATGTTGGAATGCCTTGCGAGCACAAAATGTTTGCTCACTAAGTTTTCTAGCTATCCTTGATCCTTTAACACTATGACATCTGAGATTATTGCGAAATGTTAATAATGGATTAGTTCTCTTACAGAATTGGGCTAAGTTGTGGCTCATATTCAACATTTACACAGTTTACGGTCATTTCATCAGTTCAGGCATATGTAGATAGTCCAGATTTACACAGTTTGCGCATATTTGTAGATAGTCCAGATTTGAGTGTTTGCTAGACATTGCTTACATTAGGTGGTTGGTTCAGTTTTTTTCTTACTAATCTGTATAACCATTACGAATGCAGGCTGTGGTATTTACTGACATTGATTTGGAGAGTGCAATTGAGTTTAATGAATATTGCCACAACCACCAGCCTCCTATCGCATTCATCAAGACAGAAGTGAGAGGCCTTTTTGGTAGTGCCTTCTGTGATTTTGGACCTGAGTTCACTGTATTTGATGTCGATGGTGAGGAACCCCATACGGGTATCATTGCATCTATTAGTAACGACAATCCTGCTCTTGTGGGTTGTGTGGATGATGAAAGACTGGAGTTCCAGGATGGCGACTTAGTTGTGTTCTCTGAAATTCGAGGAATGACAGAACTCAATGATGGAAAGCCAAGAAAAATAAAAAATGCTCGTCCTTATTCATTCACCCTTGAGGATGATACAACTAATTTTGGTAGGTATGAGAGAGGTGGTATTGTGACTCAGGTAAAGCAGCCCAAGGTTTTGAACTTTAAGCCACTGAAAGAAGCAATCAAAGATCCTGGTGATTTCCTTCTTTCCGATTTCTCCAAGTTTGACAGGCCGCCCCTCTTGCATTTGGCATTCCAATCACTAGATAAGTTTGTGTCTGAATTGGGGCGTTTCCCAGTGGCTGGTTCTGAAGAGGATGCTCAAAGATTGATATCTATAACTAGTGACATGAATGAGAGCTTAGGTGATGGGAAACTGGATGATATAAATCCAAAACTCTTGCGACACTTTGCTTTCGGTGCCCGAGCTGTTCTGAATCCTATGGCTGCCATGTTTGGTGGCATTGTGGGGCAGGAGGTTGTGAAAGCATGCTCTGGAAAGTTTCATCCGCTATTTCAGGTGATCATCATTTTTTGTGCTTAAATATTTTGTCAGTTCGTTTTCTTTATGCTATTTTTTCTTATCGTGTTTTCCCTGTTTTGATTGGTGTGTGGCACTTGGCAGTAGTTATTGGTGGTGGCTATGTTACGTTTGTTAGATTTTCATTCGAGGTGTATTAATAGTTTATTCATTATTGTCTAAAAATATTACAACATAATTCTAATGGCCTGAAATGTATGGCTGGGAAGAGGGGTCAAATTGGTAGGAATTTTATACTCTGGATTCTCTTGGAACTCATCTGATTTTTATTTTGGCCATCTTTATTGCTTAAATAGCAGCAATATTTGCTGGTTCACCTGCTATATGTGTTATTTATTTTTGGTATTCTACTTCGTTGGTACAAGTGAATCACTTGGTTCTTCATTTTCATACTACAGCTCAAGCTATTCAGCAATAAATTTATTAATCACGAACTAAGGGCTGTTGCAGAAATGATGTAATGCTGAATCTTTTCTAATATCATGTTTGTGCAGTTCTTTTACTTCGACTCCATAGAATCACTTCCCACAGATACATCAGATCTCAGTGATTTCAAACCTTTAAATAGCCGTTACGATGCCCAGATTTCAGTCTTTGGGTCTAAGCTTCAAAAGAAACTAGAAGATGCAAAGGTCTTTGTTGTTGGATCTGGTGCCCTTGGCTGTGAGTTTCTGAAAAATTTAGCTCTGATGGGAGTTTCATGTGGAAAACAAGGGAAATTAACTATCACTGATGACGATGTAATAGAGAAGAGTAACCTCAGCAGGCAATTCCTTTTTCGAGACTGGAACATTGGGCAGCCGAAGTCCACTGTTGCTGCTTCTGCTGCCTTATCAATAAACCCTCTTCTTCACATTGAAGCTTTACAGAATCGGGTGGGCCCCGAAACGGAGAATGTTTTTGACGATGCCTTCTGGGAGAATCTCAGTGTTGTGATTAATGCCCTTGACAATGTAAATGCTAGGCTTTATGTTGACCAGCGATGCTTGTACTTCCAGAAACCCCTTCTTGAGTCTGGAACATTAGGTGCCAAATGCAATACCCAGATGGTCATACCCCACCTAACTGAAAATTATGGTGCTTCTCGAGATCCTCCAGAGAAACAAGCACCCATGTGCACTGTCCACTCCTTCCCACACAATATTGATCATTGCTTGACATGGGCTCGATCAGAGTTTGAGGGCCTGCTGGAAAAGACACCTGCTGAAGCAAATGCTTTTCTTTCTAATCCTGGTGAGTATGCATCTGCAATGAGAAATGCCGGGGATGCTCAAGCCAGAGACAATCTGGAACGTGTAATTGAGTGCCTTGACAAGGAAAGATGTGAATCATTTCAAGATTGCATCACGTGGGCCCGCCTAAAGTAATTCATCATATTATGATTTTCTTGGGAGTTTAGTTTTGACTTCTCTTTCCCGTGTTTCTAACTTTCTGTTATTTACTGTCAGGTTTGAGGATTACTTTGCAAACAGGGTGAAGCAGTTGACATTCACCTTCCCTGAAGATGCTGCAACCAGTACTGGTGCACCTTTCTGGTCAGCCCCGAAGCGTTTTCCACGTCCCTTGCAGTTCTCTACCACTGACCCTAGCCATCTTCATTTTGTTATGGCTGCATCTATTTTGCGTGCCGAGACATTCGGCATTCCCATTCCTGACTGGGCGAAGAACCCTAAGAAACTAGCTGAGGCTATTGATAAAGTCATTGTACCTGATTTCCAACCCAGAAAAGATGTCAAAATTGTTACTGATGAAAAAGCTACCAGTCTTGCTACTTCGTCCGTGGATGATGCTGCTGTCATTGATGAATTGATTATGAAGCTGGAAAAATCTAGGGTGACTTTGCCAGCTAAGTTCAGGATGAAACCAATTCAGTTTGAAAAGGTATGTCTCTTGTTTCTGCAAATTGCCAGTAGTATATATTACCCCTTGGTGCAGGTTAAACTTTTATCTCATTATACTGAAAATGTTCCCCAGAAGCTTTCCCTTGTGTGACTTAAAGACCAACCTTGTTTGTTAGCTATCTCAATAGCTTTTTTTAATGGTTTTATAGGAGGATAATCTTCATATCAATAATCGTTATGACAATAACATATGGAAAGCTACAGTAGACGAATATTTTCTTCACATTCATCACTTGTCACGTTCGCACTCATAACAAACCACTTTCATATTCATCATCCGATATGTTGGATCATTGTTCCATATTCAAAGATGATTATGCAACTCATCGCTGACGAAGGTTAACTTGCCCTTTCTATTTATTTATCCATCACTTCTTTATGTTTCATACGCCTTTCATCATTGTATACTGGCTGTTCCATCATACATCATAGGACTATTTTCCGATACAAATATCACAGAGTCAAACATCAATCGCCATGTTCTATGTGTTGTGTCTGACAAAATCCCTCTTCACCACTCAGGATGACGATACAAACTACCACATGGACCTGATAGCCGCGCTTGCCAACATGCGGGCCCGAAACTACAGCATTCCCGAAGTCGACAAGCTGAAAGCCAAATTCATAGCCGGACGTATCATCCCTGCCATCGCCACCTCAACTGCCATGGCCACCGGCCTCGTCTGCCTCGAGCTCTACAAGGCCATAAGTGGGGCCCACAAGCTTGAGGACTACCGCAACACGTTTGCCAACCTTGCGCTGCCGCTGTTCTCAATGGCCGAGCCCGTGCCTCCCAAGGTCGTGAAGCACCGGGACATGAGCTGGACTGTGTGGGACCGGTGGATCATCAAGGGCGACCCCACTCTCCGGGAGCTTCTTCGGTGGCTTTCCGACAAGGGCTTGAATGCGTACAGTATCTCGTTCGGGAGCTGTTTGCTGTACAACAGCATGTTCCCTCGGCATAAGGAGCGTATGGACAGGAAGGTTGCTGAGCTGGCGAGGGATGTGGCAAAGGTGGATCTGCCATCTGGCCGCAACCACCTGGATGTGGTGGTGGCGTGTGAGGATGACGAAGATAATGACGTTGATATCCCTCAGATATCAGTTTACTTCCGTTGAACGTTATATCTCTGGCCTTCGAATGGAACTATTCCATATCTGAAATGCCCTTTACTTTTTTTTACTGTTGTGCTCTGTTCAGACAAGTATTATGAGAAATTGGAATAACTATATGTTTGTTGTCTGTCTGAATACCATCTCTATTGTTATTGACTGTTGTCTGACCTCCGCGAGTCTTTTGGCCTGCCTCGTGCATTATATTGTTGTGTGTGGTCGTGTGATTGTTTTATGAGATTGTTGTGATTTGGTTATTTGCTGCTACCTGTGGTGAGACAGTCTTATCCTCATTTTTCATAAATATTATTCACTTATCTAGTTATTAGCTCTCAGAGATAAAATGAGTTATAAGTTGAGCCTATTTTTCATAAATATTAATAAAAAAATTCTGATAATAAATTATATCAACCTCAATTTTCAGAAATATGGTTCATAGAACTGGTTAGAGATAAAAAAGGACGACGTAACTTTATTTATAGTCTCCCACTCACCTGTCACCTATTTGGTTGGGCTCATGCATCATTATTAATTTTCAATATAAATATAAAATGACAGATTAACAAAAGGCCAAAAAAAGTTGATTAAAGCTTAGTTAGTTTGGTTGGGACTCATGCATCATTATTAAATTTCAATATAAATATAAAATGGCAGATTAACAAAAGGCCAAAATAAGTTGATCAAAGCTTAGTTAGTGATTACTACTGCTATTATTATTATTATTATTATTATTATTATTATTATAATTATTATTATTATTATTATTATTATTATTATTATTATTATTATGTAGTTGCATTCACTCACTCACGGTAGACACGAGTTAATATGTCCACCAATTAATGTGACGTGAGGTTGACAACAATTAATATTAGAGCATCTCCAATACTCAAATATTGTTGTGATATACAATATTATATTCCACATCAACACATTTAGTAATATCGCAACTTTTCATCCTCTACAATGTGATCATAAATATTAGGGTGAAGTGGATGTCTACAATATAGATGCAGAATGTGGTTCATCCACATCCTCAACACTCTAGCTAGCCAATAAAGAGAATAGAAAATTATTTTTATCAATTTTTTCTTACTTCTTATTAAAACTTTAATATGTGGTAAGTAGATTATTGTAGTTAAACTACATTATGCAATGAAGATAATTTTATAATTTCATAGTTGTAAATTTAATATTTTTCCTACATGATTCACAATCTATTTAATTTATTATATTTGCCAAAAAAAATTATGTAACACATTAGATCATAGTATTTGATTGAAGATTACAAGACAAATACAATGCCCAACATAAATATTTTCTATGTAAATGTGAAAAAAGGGTGAATAAATCATTAAAAAAAATCGTAGAAAAAAAATGTATGTTAAAATATGTAATTTGTTATGTTTGAAATTTATAACCCCTCTTTCTCTCTCTCTCTCTCTCTCTCTCTCTCTCTCTATATATATATATATATATATATATATATATATATATATATATTCCCCGAATCTTAGTTTAAACGTTAAAATTTATGTTTATCTAGAATCTAGATATGAATTTTTATCCTCGTGGATTTTTGCAATGGCCTTGTAAATTCGAAGAACCCCACAAAAACCCATTCACGAGAAAATTGTCACACAACACGAGCCTTCGTCATATATCCCATGAAAAGCTCGCACTTTCTTTGAGTATCCAAGTCACATTTCTCTCTTCCCAACATTTCTCCCTTTCCATTGTCGCTCGATCTCCATAGCTTGCTCTCTCGATCATCCGCTGAGCTTCATTCCTTCCTCTCCACAGCTGTAAAATGTAATAATCTCTCTTTACTTACTCTGTTGTCTTTGGAATCGTTGCTGTTTTTTAATCTTCAGACGTTTTCAGATGGATTCAATGTCCGCGACGCATTTATTTAGGATAGTGTTTTTTGATTTTTTCTTTTCTTCTGTGATTTTCATCGCCGATCATGGTGGTGAACTGTTAATAGAGCCGCCATTCTCTTTTAATTTTTTTTCCTTTTTTTTTTTTTTCCGTTTGNGGAGCGTTTGGATTCCGAGTTGTTGTTCTTTTTGTACATTTTTGTGCTGCTTTTCAGTGATTTTTTATTTTTTTTGGATAGAAATCGGACGGGGATTTTGCAGCTCATTTCACTACATGGTTCCTAGAAAGAGACAAGGGGAAGGCGAGGCTGTTAACGGTCGTGATTCTGAGAGCTTACCCAAGAAACAGTGCCTCTGTTCCTCCCCCACTAACAGAAAAAGTACCAAGGAGACAAATAGCAGTGAGACTATTGATAGCTTGGGTGTAGGGAACAGTAGCATTAAGGTCACCGGAAGTTCGGAGGAACCAACGATCACAGAAATGGCGTTTGGAAATGGAAAAACCCATGATATCGATGAGGATCTTCACAGCCGTCAGCTTGCAGTGTATGGGCGAGAGACAATGCGGCGGCTTTTCGCATCGAATGTTCTTGTGTCTGGAATGCAGGGCCTCGGTGCTGAGATTGGTATGAAATGTTTCTACTATCAAAGCATAATAGGATGGTAGTAACTATATTTTACCCGGATTGTTTTGATGGTGAAGGTGAATGCGAATTTTCAGATCTTATTGTTCTTGACTTTACGACGTTGTGTGATTAGCTATAGTAAAATTTGGATTCACTTAACGAGATGAATTTTTCGAAAGAACAGATTGTTCCCATTTGAACTTGTCTGCATGCTTGCCATGGTGCCCGTTGATCTTGTTATGCAGGTTCTGCTGGAATTTTGATTACGATTTTTCTTGGGTAACTTGAATTTGACGTATGATAGTGTGATGAAATTGCTGGTCTTAGACAACGAAGCACAGTTTGGTGGTAAGACGCTTCACCTATGACCGATAGGTCATGGGTTTGAGTCACCGAGGAGGGGAAGTGGGAACGCTATTGATCCTCCTTTTAGAAAAGAAAAAAGAAAAATTATTGCTGGTCTTATATTTCATCTTAGTTTAACCTCTGCTGTTTATTGCTGGTGTTGTCAGTTCTAGTTTGCTATGAGTGTTTAGTTTCAGTTGCAACCTTGTTAACATCATGAATAGTAAATATATTTGAGTTAATGGGGCTGAGAAATTTTTATGAGGGTTATTATATCTGGAATTTGTAACATGCAGCTAAGAACCTTATCCTGGCTGGTGTGAAGTCTGTGACATTGCATGATGAAGGCACAGTTGAACTGTGGGATTTATCCAGTAGCTTTGTTTTCTCGGAAAAGGATTTGGGTAAGAACAGGGCACTTGCTTCAGTTCAGAAGCTACAAGAACTCAATAATGCTGTGGCTATCTCAACGTTGACTACAAAATTGAGTGTAGAACAACTTTGTCATTACCAGGTAATCTATTGCAATGTGATATTTTGACACAAATTTACAAATTGGAACCTCTTCCCTCTTCGTGTGTGTGTGTGAGGGAGAGAAAGAGAGAGAGAGAGAGAGAGGGAGAGAGCTTCTCCCAGCTTTCTACTCTTTGCCCTTTACTGTATTTATGAATGAGATAATAGTGTAGATATAAGCTACTTATAAATATGCTTACTCAGACTTGCCTTCATGTCTTGGCTTCATCATTCACTTAGCTTATATGTTCCTGTACAAATAATTTGTATTTTTTGCTTCATAAACACTAAAATGCATGTCAAGATCATTTCAGTTTTCTTATGATAAATGCAATATATATGTCATTCATAAACTAACACCAATATCTTCATTCAAAGTTTTGAGAAAATGCTTTGATGTGAAATTTAATTCTAGGATACAGCATGCAATATATTGACTTGTATGTGCTCTTTGAACAGTCCCAAACCAAGGCTGTCCTAGTGTTGTCATGCATAGATAAATAACCTTGGGAGAATATCATGTATCCCGGTGTTGCAAAGATCAATTATTTTAGCCAATTTTCTATTTTCTCGTCTTGACAACACCTATCCTATCTTTCAAAAGTGTTCCTGTACAAATGTGTGAACCGCGATAATGTTGGAATGGCTTTCTAGCACCAAAAGTGTGCTCACTTGTTTTCCAGATGTACTTGACTCTTTGACATAATAACATCTGAGATTATTGCAAAGTGGTAATAATCTTTTAGTATTCGTACCTAAGCTGTGGCTCATAGTCACATTTACACAGTTTATGATTCATTTCATCAGTTTAGGCATTTGTAGTTGCTTACACGTTTGTAGCTAGTCCGGATTTGATTGTTTGCCTTAGACATTGTTTATAGTTGGTGGATGGTTCAGTTTTTTGTTACTAATCTGTGTTACACTTACAAATGCAGGCTGTGGTATTTACTGACATTGGTTTGGAGCGTGCAATTGAGTTTAATGAATATTGCCACAACCATCAGCCTCCTATCGCATTCATCAAGACAGAAGTGAGAGGCCTTTTTGGTAGTGCCTTCTGTGATTTTGGACCTGAGTTCACTGTCTTTGATGTCGATGGTGAGGAACCTCATACAGGTATCATTGCATCTATAAGTAACGACAATCCTTCTCTTGTGGGTTGTGTGGATGATGAAAGACTGGAGTTCCAGGATGGTGACTTAGTTGTGTTCTCTGAAATTCGAGGAATGACACAACTCAATGATGGAAAGCCAAGAAAAATAAAAAATGCCCGTCCTTATTCTTTTACCCTTGAGGAAGATACAACTAATTTTGGTAGGTATGAGAGAGGTGGTATTGTGACTCAGGTAAAACAGCCCAAGGTTTTGAAATTTAAGCCACTGAAAGAAGCAATCAAAGATCCTGGTGATTTCCTTCTTTCCGATTTCTCCAAGTTTGACAGGCCGCCCCTCTTGCATTTGGCATTCCAATCACTAGATAAGTTTGTGTCTGAATTGGGGCGTTTCCCAGTTGCTGGTTCTGAAGAGGATGCCCAAAGGTTGATATCAATAACTAACGACATGAATGAGAGCTTTGGTGATGGGAAACTGGATGATATTAATCCAAAACTCTTGAGACACTTTGCTTTTGGTGCCCGAGCTGTTCTGAATCCTATGGCTGCCATGTTTGGTGGCGTTGTGGGGCAGGAGGTTGTGAAAGCATGCTCTGGAAAGTTTCATCCGCTATTTCAGGTGATTATCATTTCTTGTGCTTATATATTTTGTCACTTCATTTTCTTTAGTCTGTTTTTTCTTCTTGTGTTTTTGCCTGTTTGGTGGCTATGTTACGTTTCTTTAAAAGTTTTCATTTGAGGTGTATTAAAAATTTAGTGTGTGAAAATATTGCAACATCATTCTAATGGCCTGAACTGGGTCCATATGGATGGTAAGAGGGGCCAAATTGCTAGGAATTCTTTATCCTGTATGCTCTTGGAACTTGAAGAGCAGCATTATTTGCTGGTTCACCTGCTATATATGTATCAGTGTGCTTTTAATTGTTTTCGTGTACTATAGGAATTTGTTTATTTAATTATATGTTATTTACTTTTTGGTACTCTACTTTATTGGCAAAAGTGAATCATTTGATTCTTCATTTTCATACTATAGCTCAAGCTATTTATTACGAACTATTGTTGGGGTGCTGCAGAAATGATGTAATGCTAAATCTTCTATAATGTCATGTTTTTGCAGTTCTTTTACTTCGACTCCATAGAATCACTTCCCACTGATACATCAGATCCCAGTGATTTCAAACCTTTAAATAGTCGTTACGATGCCCAGATTTCAGTCTTTGGTTCTAAGCTTCAAAAGAAACTAGAAGATGCAAAGGTCTTTGTTGTTGGATCTGGTGCCCTTGGCTGTGAGTTTCTGAAAAATTTAGCTCTGATGGGAGTTTCATGTGGAAAACAAGGGAAATTAACTATCACTGATGACGATGTAATAGAGAAGAGTAACCTCAGCAGGCAATTCCTTTTCCGAGACTGGAACATTGGGCAGCCGAAGTCCACTGTTGCTGCTTCTGCTGCCTTATCAATAAACCCTCTTCTTCACATTGAAGCTTTACAGAATCGGGTGGGCCCCGAAACGGAGAATGTTTTTTATGATGCCTTCTGGGAGAATCTCAGTGTTGTGATTAATGCCCTTGACAATGTTAATGCTAGGCTTTATGTTGACCAGAGATGCCTGTACTTCCAAAAACCCCTTCTTGAGTCTGGAACCTTAGGTGCCAAATGCAATACCCAAATGGTCATACCTCACCTAACTGAAAATTATGGTGCTTCTCGAGACCCTCCAGAGAAACAAGCACCCATGTGCACTGTCCACTCCTTCCCACACAATATCGATCATTGCTTGACATGGGCTCGATCAGAGTTCGAGGGCCTGCTTGAAAAGACACCTGCTGAAGTAAATGCTTTTCTTTCTAATCCGGGTGAGTATGCATCTGCAATGAAAAATGCCGGGGATGCTCAAGCCAGAGACAATCTGGAACGTGTAATTGAGTGCCTCGACAAGGAGAGATGTGAATCATTCCAAGATTGCATTACATGGGCTCGCCTAAAGTAATTCTTCGTATTATAATTTTCTTGAGTTTATGAATGAATTTTCCTTCCAGTGTTTCTAACTTTTTTACTGTTATTGATTGTCAGGTTTGAGGATTATTTTGCAAACAGGGTTAAGCAGTTGACGTTCACCTTCCCTGAAGATGCTGCAACAAGTACTGGTGCACCTTTCTGGTCAGCCCCGAAGCGTTTCCCTCATCCCCTGCAGTTCTCAAACACTGACCCTAGCCATCTTCATTTTGTTATGGCTGCATCTATTTTGCGGGCCAAGACATTTGGCATTCCCATGCCTGACTGGGCAAAGAACTCTAAGAAACTAGCTGAGGCTGTTGGTAAAATCATTGTACCTAATTTCCAACCCAAAAAAGATGTCAAAATTGTTACTGATGAAAAAGCTACTAGTCTTGCTGCTGCTTCTTTGGATGATGCTGCTGTTATTGATGAGTTAATTACGAAGCTGGAAAAGTGTAGGGCGACCATGCCAGCTATGTTCAGGATGAAACCAATTCAGTTTGAAAAGGTATGTCTCTTGTTTAGTGAACTTGCCAGTAATATATATTACTCCTTGGTGCAGGTGAAATTTTTTTTTCTCATTTTACAGAAAATGTTACTGACAGAAGCTTTCGCACGTGCATTAAAGACCAATGGTGGTCCTTCTCATTGTTAGCTTTTTCGATAGTCTTTCTGAATAGTTTTATAGGTGGATCATCTATCTCTTGGATATTCATTGCTGCATATTAAATATGCATATGCAAGTGATGGCTGATGAATGTTGACTTGTCCATCTTTTCTATATATTTATCCATCACTTCTCATCTTCATACTCTTTACCTTTTACACTATTATTCATTATTCATCACTGTTATTTTGCTGTTGCAATTTACATATACAGCAAGTATAACGTCATGTTATTGCCAAGAGACTTATCAAACAGTCAGGAGAATAACTCAGACATATCACCATTCTTCATAGGGACTATTTTGCAATATTATCTGACAAAATCCCTCTTCACACACAGGATGACGATACAAACTACCACATGGACCTGATAGCAGCGCTCGCCAACATGCGGGCCCGAAACTACAGCATTCCCGAAGTCGACAAGCTGAAAGCCAAATTCATAGCCGGACGTATCATCCCTGCCATCGCCACCTCAACTGCCATGGCCACTGGCCTCGTCTGCCTCGAGCTCTACAAAGCCATAAGTGGGGCCCACAAGCTAGAGGACTACCGCAACACGTTTGCCAACCTGGCGCTGCCGCTGTTCTCAATGGCCGAGCCTGTGCCTCCCAAGGTCGTGAAGCACCGGGACATGAGCTGGACTGTGTGGGACCGGTGGATCATCAAAGGTGACCCCACTCTCCGGGAGCTTCTCCGGTGGCTTTCCGACAAGGGCTTGAATGCGTACAGTATCTCGTTTGGGAGCTGTTTGCTGTACAACAGCATGTTCCCTCGGCACAAGGAACGCATGGACAGGAAGGTTGCTGAGCTGGCAAGGGATGTGGCAAAGGTGGATCTGCCACCTGGCCGCAACCACCTTGATGTGGTGGTGGCGTGTGAGGATGATGAGGATAATGACGTTGATATCCCTCAGATATCCGTTTACTTCCGTTGAACGTTTTATAATATCTCTGGCCTTCAAATGGAATTATTCCATATCTTGAACTATTTTACCATTTATTGTCTTGGACTATGTTGTCTGAGGTCCGACCACAAGTGTCTTTGGCCAGCCTCACGCATAATATTGTTATTTAGGTAAGTATATTTTGCGCCGTCATGTGCTTGATTCGTAAGATTGTTAGTTTTCTGTCGGGACCTATGGTTAGACTGTTTAAGTTTTATGGCTAAGCCATAATGATATTCCCTGGTTTTTAAGGTGTTGTGTACTTGTGTTGATTCGTGGTTGTGAAAATGTTAGATTCTCATTTTTGAAACCACTATGTTAATTCTAATTTTCTGCAGCGGTCAGGACCGTGAGTACGAGAGGGCCCGTGGAAGCCCCCTCTCGGGCTGGGTTTGTGTCGCTATCTAGCCGCTTCCGTGGAGTTTTTAGTTCGGTGCTGTCGCGCTTTATTTCCTGTTTGTGGCTTTGTCGTTTGTGGTTTTTGGCTTCGTTATCATCTGGGTTGTGAGTTGCTTGCTGTAGTTGGGGAGGTAATAGTCTATAGTTTGATTAGATGTGTGTTTGTTTTCTTTTTTGGTGCGTGTTCTCCATTTGTTGGAGTATTTAGTTCGTTGTTTTGTCTTGGTTGGGCTCTAGCAGTCCGGTCTCAATCGCTTCTGGTCACTACGGTTAACATTCCTCTCTATTCCACTTCATTGGTGCTTTTATAAGGCTACTTAGTCATTCGATCTTTATTTTAAGTATCCCTTTTGAGGCTTATTATAAAATGTATCATCCCGTTGAAAG
>BKCP01000447.1:397133-423316 GCA_008636005.1 Striga asiatica | reverse complement strand
ACTATGTTAATAACAAAATATTTATTGTTCATTTGATACAAGTCCTTGAAATATTAAACCTATATCTATGGAGAATCTACGTTGTGGGCTACTGATGAATATCGTGTATTTATCTAACTCGACTTGCCTCGAAATCCGCGTTGAAGCCTTGATTTCTAAGCGATAGATTGCTAGTACGCGCCGACGCCTTCGTACTTCGTGATTTTGTGAAGAAACTCGGATGTTGGTCCTATTTCTAACACGATTTTGTATGTAAACTTACGAGATTTGGTGATCGAATCGATCGGTTTTCTTATTTCTTGAACTTGAACTATGTATTTAATTTGAACATAAGAGTGAGTATCTATATATATTGAAAAAGAGAGGTCAATAAATCAATTGAGGAAAGTTTTAAAAAATTGGTCAACAACACCATTGACTTCCCTTTTTTGGAAACCATTTAAAAAATCCATAAATCCTTTAGTTTGTTATTTTATTTTTATTTTAAATTATTCAAAAAAATTGTTTGCTTCCATCCGGTAATCTGTTAGTTCCTATTTGTTCCGATTTTTTTAAGTATGGAATAAACAACCTTTCATGTTTCATGCAATGATATCTATTAAAGAATTTTTCATTATCATAATCCGATCGCATTCAAGTTTGAAATTTAAATTTGCACTTATCTAAACATACCAATTATAAGTCCAATTGCATTTAACTTCAAAATTTAAATTTGCACTTATCCAAACATACCAATTATTTTTCAAAACTAGTTCACACACTTTAATTATGGTCGATATTGTTATTTTCATATAACTATTGTACAATTTAAATATTATAATAAATATTTTTTTTCAAATCTTGATGTGTAATCCAATATCGTCGCCAACCTGCATGGTAATGTAAAATATTACACTTACACACAATATAAAAATTGAAAATATAATAAATTTACACGATAAATCAAGATGCCATATATTGTATATATATAAACATTNTTTTTTTTTTTTTTTACGAAACGATAGAAATATTATAAAACTCAAAGCGGACAACGTTCGAATAGTACAATCCCAGGACGAAAAGAAAACTGAGAGGACACGCATATAGCGGCCTAGAACCACAACTCTAACATAAAAGAACTAAATACCATCCACTGCCTGAAGGCCTAGAGGTACAAGGAAAAAAAACAACTAGCAACATATCCTAACCAACTGCAGACCAAGCAAGGAAAGGAAAGATAAGAAACACACAAACAAATAATCTTTAAGAAACATACAATTTCAAGATGTCAAAGATCACTTTAAATAAATTGAAAAAATAATAAATTTACACGATAAATCAAGATGCCATATATTGTGTATATATAAATATTGCATGCAAAATCAATACATAATACAATTATATTCTTTAAAAATCTACGTGTACAAAAAGAATACAATCTATCTTAAGTATAATATCCCTTAATTTCACTTGATATGGGTTTATATCTATATATCTATTTTATATGCTTAATTTTTATAAATTTCTTATTATTGGCCGAATATAATGTTTACTAAATTACCACGGTGATATCTATTTAAAGCCCTCGCTATCAACCCAATACCTATATTCCCTATTATTTAGATACTTATTCAAATGGGAAACTAAATAACCTCTATCTTTAGTTTCTTATATTCTAGATTAAAAGATACCGAGGGCCATATATAAACATATGAAACCGTCTATATATTTACTATGAAAATGCTTATCACGAAAAGGTTTTTTGAAGTATGCAAGCAACCTGAGTATTATCATCCTACTCCTCATATGAACTTATATCTATACTTAAAAATATGTTTTATGTTTGGGTAACTGCTAATAATTTTTTTTTTCAGCGAGAATGAAAATACTAGACATAAGGATTACTGAAGTGCCGCCACAATATCATACAAGTTTCAATGGTTTCAGATGAATTCAGACCATCAAATGCAACAAAAAATGGAGGCAATAAAGTGGCAGGAAATATCATGACGAAAACAGATTCAAAGGTAATATTATTATATGCAACCTACATTTTTTTTTTTACAATTTTTATTTATTTTTTATTTATATCAATAGTTAAAGCAAAAAAATACAGTGAATAAATTAATTTCCTTATATTAAATTTATTTAAATTCAGTAACATAAAATAGTTTAATTTGTTATGCAATATTTTGAAAAATAAATCATGCTACAGATGGTCAAAACTGAATTTCATCTATTCATGTTGTTTGATTAATGTAGACTATTGTACAACATGTATAACATTTCTTAACATTTTGTATAGAAGTTTCTTCAATGAGTTCAGATGCAACCAAAATAAAGAGTTCAGGAGATAATGGATTCAACAAACGGAGCAAAACAAACAATGCTATCAACAAATCTCCATTTGGTAATTTAATTTGAACATACTTAAACAAGGTTTCATAATATAATGCAAGCATACCTGTAAGTTCTTCTTCATGTATGTGTATTTGCTTTCTCCATGTTAGTTCTTCTTATGTTCGTGATTTTCCAATATATGCATTTCATACAACCCAAAAAAAAAATGTTAATCCTTTAAACAATAGTATAAATAAAATATAAAACATTATGTGTTATACAAGTTAGACTTTTGGTGATATTAAATCATAGTTTTTTTTCACCGATATCATAAGTTTTATGATATGTAAATATCTATAAAAAAAAATCAAGCTCAATGTTCAATGTATACCTGAATTTCATAGCTCTTTTGTATTGCCTTCCAATAATACTCCAATAACAGGTTTTATGCTTGGATATTTTGTATTCGTCCATATTTACAAAAAATAAACAAAAAAATAAGAATTATAAATATAGTAATTACTTATTATTTGTAATCATAAAGCAAATGAATATGAGTTTACCTGTTTCTTATTATAAATATTTGATTGAAGAGATATAGTAGCTATCATGGTGTTGTCGGATACAAAATCTGCAAGAAAAAAAAAGGAAAAACTAACCTTTGTATAGACCTCGATCGGCTCTACTCCGGATCTTGTGGATGCTATCGGACTGTGGCTCTACCTTCGGATCTATTGAGTCAGCCATTAATATCGGCGCCAAATCCGGCCGTAACTCGGAAGTCGTACTTAAACAATGATCAAAAATCATAAAACATAGATTGCCTTTCAAAACTAACGAATACAGACGCACCAGCTAAAGTAACTGGAAAGTTTAGTACAAAATTAGTAACAAGACTGTAAGATCGGGCGAATTTTTTTTAATTTTCGGACAAAAACCCTAAAAATTGTAAGGGAGGCGGCGGATAATGAAGAAGAAATGAAACCCTCAAATAGGTGTAATTTGATTTTATCGGTTAGATGTATTGATTACGACCGTCGGATAATATAAGTGGCAAAACTGAAACTGTTCGATTCAATAGGGGTCAAATCTTTTATTTTTTTATAGGTCTGATTTAGTTGGGCCATTTTTCTTTGTGAATGGGCTAAAAAAAATTCAAAACGAAGGGCCGAGCATAAGATTGGTGGGGAAAACATTGGACTTGCTTTATGTGGTTTATTGGGCCAATTTTTTTTTATATAATTATTTGTTCATTTAATTGCCATCATATTTTATTTACTTAGGCTACTTTTATGAATTTACATATGCTACATAATGTGTTAGTCCATTTAAGAAATTTTATGTGCGTAATATTATGAAAATAAATAATGTGTGTTTTTTATATGATTTATATTTATATTCTGTTGATTTAATTTTTTAAATAAACTTTATTTTTTAACATTGATTATAAATAATCTTGCTAAATGTTGTTGTTTGGACATTTCATATATAGGTACCATGAATCCCGATTTTTTCATTGGATCAACTGTTAGTAAACGGGAAATGACAATTGGATTGGGGCAGTTCATCAAATGATTCAAATCATATGCCCTTCAGTGATATTACAAATGGTATTTCATTTATATTCCAATTATATTTTATTTTATATATACATCATGATATTGTCACCTTATTTAATGATATTGTATTGGTTACTTTTTTACTTTTTTTTTGTTATTATTTGAATAAACAGGTCAGCGCGTATTTCATGAAAAAAACTCGAATAATTCCAATATTCTTGGATCGGAAAGCATCGTGATAGACATCGTGAGTGACGATGATAATGAAAATACAACTCTTACTACACCAATCAAGTTTTCACCAAATATTAGTCTGTGGTGACGATGGCTCGGCACCAAATCAGAAAAAAAAACGTTGTGTACACAGAAGTGTTCCATAACTTATGAATTTTTATATTTACGCCCGACCCGTTTGTTACATATATAACAAGTCCATTAAATTTAATATTCACTATTAAAATATATCATCCGTGCATCGCACGGGCCGTGACTAGTTTATAGGTAAAACCCCACATCAATAAACCTAGTCCTAATAAAAACCAAATACTAATCCTAAGGTAACTAAATATCTAGCATCCTAATACTTACCAAATAATTAAAATTCCTAGCAAATAAACTACTAACTCACGACTAACCTAACAAATAAATATATACTAACCTAAATATACCACCAATTATCTGGGACTAACCTGAATAACTCACGCAACTAAATCCTACCAAACTAATAATTCACGCTAACATATAATAGACTAATTACTAATTAAACTACTTATGACTAATTAACTAACTAAATATATAATTAATCTATTTAATAGTCTTCTAGAATTTTGGACTTGAATCTTCTAGAAGCTTCTCGTCCCTTGCTCCTCAAGTCACGCCTACCATTCTTGCGTCCCAAGTAGCTCGTGCGTGTTGTCCCGACTCTCGACTCTCGGTGTTCTCGGGCCTCGAAACCTTCATCTTCATCATTCCCGTCCCCTTTAAGCACATCTTTGTCCTCAAGGATCGAGATTCGCCACTTGTGCTTGCTCTCTTCATCTATTAGCTCTACACACCTTAACTCCGCACCTTTAACCGCTCCCCTCGGTTTTGTTTTTAACATGATCAACCTATTATCCGAATAAAATTCCATTATCCCCTCCTTATAATCTGTTTTGACTCCCCAAGTCCTTCTAGCCACTGTACTCCAAGAACTATGTCGGGTCCCACCAATGGTAATGAATAGAGGTCGGCCTTGATGGTTTCGCCTTGAAGATTGATGGGCACGTCTCGATAATACTCACAGCATCGTAGTCTTTCCCCGTTGGCGACTCTCACATCGAATGGCTCCATCTTCGTTGCCGGTAACTTCAATGCATCTGATAATATGACACTAATAAAATTGTGGGACGATCCGGTATCAACTAACACCTCGATAGATCGCCCTCGGACTGAGGTGGGCAACTTAATGGTTCTCGGCCCATGCATTCCTGACATCGCATTAATCGAAATTTCCAAGTCCTTGACGTAGTGCCTTGTTTCTTCCTCCTCGGGCTCCTCCTCGTCATCTTCAATGGCGTACAATTGTTGCTTGCACCGATGACCCGGTGCAAATTTTTCGTTGCAGCGGAAACATAGCCCCGTGCTTATCCAACGTTGCCTCTCCTCTTCGGACATCTTCTCCCGGCTCATCGTCTTTGAACTCCCAGCCTTGGGCATGGTCTCCAAGTTTGTCGGTGGCTCCATGCGCGTCGGTTCCACGCGTACCTCTGCGCGCGTTTCGCTATCGCGTACGTACGATTGCCCCACCTTGCGCACCGCGACCAAGTGGTCGTCACGCATGAGTGCAGCCTCCATGGTCGCCCGTAAGCTTCTTGACTTCTCAAGCCTAACCTCAGCGGCAAGATCCGGCTTAAGGCCCGCAATGAACGCGCCTATGAGTGTTCGCTCCGGCCAACTGCGTATATGACATGCTAAGCGTTCGAACTCCCTTTGGTAGTCTCTTAGGCTACCCGTTTGCCTAATTGGTGTCAAGGTCTCATCAAAATCATAATATTCGGACGACCCAAACCTCTTGATCAGCCCCTTTTCGAACTCCCTCCACTTCAATCGTTTGCCTTTTTTCCCATAAGCGCGCGACATCCATTGCCACCAAGTATTTGCCTCTCCATCGAGATAATATGCGGCGTACTTAACACGTTCAGCTTTTGGAATCTCATTAAGGTCGAAATATTGAGTAGCTCGACTCAACCATGCGTCCGGATCTTCTCCCTTGAACGTGGAAAGAACAATCTTCGGTTTTTCGAACCTCTGTTCCCTATGTCGTCGTGAACCCCTAAACCCCCGAGACCGGCGGTCCGTCTCCTCTTCATACTCGCTGTCCTCGTCCTCCGAAGGCGTGTATTCCTCTGAGGATGACCCGGTTGTAGGCTCCCTCGATGGCCTTTGACCACGCCGTCGAAGCTCCGCAAATTCGGCGGCTAAAGATTGAATTGACTCGGATAGTGATTGCTTGAGCGTCACCAATTGGGTGTATGTAGCATGTTGATTGTCTTGTACGGTCTTCATGTCGGCTTTCAAGGATTGCACGTCTTGGATCATGGGATTCAACCCGCTCTCCAACTGCTCGATCCTTTCCTTATGCGTTCTCGTCATTACACTCACGTAAAAAAACGAAAATCAAAGTTTTTTTTTTCCTGCTGCGTCTAAAAACCCCGCACACAATATTTTTTTCTCTTTTTTTTTACTCACGCCCCTTAACAACTAACAAGCTACTAATCCTAATGCTAATCTAACTCCTTAACAATAAACTCGACAAAACACAATCAACTACTATTTTTTTTTTTCTATACCCTATTCGCAATCAGCACTCACGCAAAGAACTCACAATATTAAAGGGAAATTCTTTTTTTTTTAGTAACTAAAAATAACGAGTTAATAAAATACACGATCAACACCTTTCAATGAAAACACCAATAATGAATATCGTCTATTTACCTAACTCGACTTGCCTCGAAACCCGTGCCGACGCCTTGATTTCTAAGCGATAGATTGCTAATACGCGCGCCAAGGCCTTCGTATTCGCGATTTTGTGAAGAAATTCAGATGTTGGTCCTATTTCTAACACGATTTTGTATGTAAACTCACACGGTTTTCTTATTTCTTAAACTTGAACGATGTATTTAATTTGAACATAAGAGTGGGTATTTATAAGTAAAACCCAACATCAATAAACCTAGTCCTAATAAAAATCAAATACTAATCCAGGTAACTAAATATCTAGCATCCTATACTTACCAAATAATTAAAATTCCTAACCAATAAACTACTAACTCACGGCTAATTAACCTAACAAATAAATATATACTAACCTAAATATACCACCAATTATTTGGGACTAACCTGAATAACTCACGCAACTAAATCCTACCAAACTAATAATTCACGTAACATATAATAGACTAATTACTAATTAAACTAACTATGACTAATTTACTAATTAAATATATAATCAATCTATTTAATAGTCTTCTAGAATTTTGGACTTGAATCTTCTAGAATCTTCTCGTCCCTTGTTCCTCAAGTCACGCCTACCATTCTTGCGTCCCAAGTAGTTTGTGCGTGTTGTCCCGGCTCTCGACTCTCGGTGTTCTCGGGCCTCGAAACCTTCATCTTCACCAGCTACGCGCACCGCAAACAGGGCACACCTTGCTAGGTGTGTCAAGGCCTTTGTGAAATACAATTCCTCAAAAAAGCGCGTGGGGTAAAGTTTTTTTTTTTTTTTTTTTTTTAAATGGGACATGTATCCCATTTGTATTGAATAATGAATTTTATTTATCATATTATATAAATTAAATCAACATTCATATTTTATATTAAAAATAAAAATAAAAATACCAACATTCATAATTTTTATTCTCTACAAATAGAGACCACAATTGATAGGGTTTAGAACACAATTAATTTATCACTCTTCACAATTAATTTATCTTATTGGAAGATGAGACGCAAATCCATAATAAGATGAACATGTTACATAGTAAGATGAACATGTTATAAAATAAGATGAATATATTACAAAATGAGATGAACATGTTATAAAGTAAGATGAACATGTATTATTTCACTTCTGCAATCCGTAACATGTTCATCTTATTTGATAACATATTCATCTTATTATGTAACATGTTCATCCTATGTCAGTATAATAAATTGATTACGAAAAAAAAATTAATTATGTTAAAAAACCTATCAAATGTGGTCTCTATTTATAGAGAATGAAAAATTATGAATTTTGGTATTTTTATTTTTTTATTTTAATATAAATCATTAATGATATATTAATTTATCTAATATGTCTCATTTTCAATTAAAAAAAGGAAAGTGACATTTGTACTATAATCTCTCATTTTTCACATGGGTGAATCCGCGCGTGTATAATTGCTTTGGCACACCTTGCTAGGTGTGCCATGGCATACGGTAGTGGTACTGCTACGCTCACACCATGGTTTGTCCCGTGCGAATTGGGGTTGATCAAACTAGTTGAGCCTAGTCAAACATTGACCTTATCGAGTAAGATTTATTTTATTTTTACCGTTCGAGCTCGTCGAACTGGATTTATGATGCTCGAGATTGATTCAACAAAAGAAGACAATCGCTAGAACTCGGCTTGAGATCGATTGAAATCAAAATGCTCGATAGATTGCTCGAGCTCGGTTCTAGCTCGACCCGAATTTTACGTAAAATTACCATTAAGTACATATATAAAATATTATAATATTTATATATAAGAGGTATTTAGTAATTCGCTATATATCTCGAGCCTCTCGCAAACTGCTCGACTTTCTAATAACTATGCTCGAGATCGACTCGATAACATACTTTAGCCGATCAAGCTTTGCTCGAGTTTAGTCAAACTCAAGCTCGAGCCGAGCTTTGACTTAAGCGCTCGGTTCATTTGGTTGGAACACCGAGCAATTCAACACCGACTGTCACTGTGGAAAAGTATAAGTACTTAAAATTAATATATTAAAATTACAATAATGCTAAGGAGCAACTTATGTATATTACGATTTCATGTCTGTGTAGAGAGAGAGAAAGAGAAAGAAAAGAAAAGAAAAAAAAAAAAAANCAGCCCATCCCATTGATGAATCTACCTGAAAAATCCCCATCGTCCCTGCTGAAACGTCGATTGATCGGCTGAAATCTGCAATTCGCGCGCTGTAAAACCCGACCCGATTCAGTTTTGTTTTTTATAAACCCCATGTGGCTGAGGCGCTCCGAAACCAGAGCTCAGGTCAACAACGCCTCCGCCCCCAAATTCGCGTGCTCCTCCTTCAAGGACGTTCGGAGCCTCTTCTCCCCCGACGATTTCACCGGCGCCGCCGGCCGAGATGTATGCACCGCCCCCTCCATCTGCCACCGCAACCGCAGCGCCAAGGCTCTCCTCCGCTCCTTCTCCCTCTCCCACCCTCCGCTGCTGCCGGACGGCGGAGCCGCCGCCGAGATCCGGATCCCGAGCGCAGAGGAGTCCATCGTGATCTACTTCACCAGCCTCCGGGTCGTCCGCTGCACCTTCGAGGACTGCAAGGCCGTGCGGACTATCCTGCGGGCCTTCCGCGTGCCGCTGGACGAGCGTGACGTCTCCATGGACTCTGCCTTCATGGACGAGCTGCGGAGGATCCTGGCTGTGCCGGGGAAATCGAGGCCGGCCTTGCCGAGGGTTTTCATCGGCGGCAGGTACGTGGGCGGTGTGGAGGAGGTGCGGCGCCTCCACGAGAGCGGCGAGCTGAGGGGTTACGTGGAGGGGTTGCCGGCAGCGGACCCCAGCACTTGCAAGGCGTGCGGCGGGTACAGGTTTATCATCTGCCGGGACTGCAGCGGGAGCCACAAGTGCTACAGTGAAAAGGCGGGCTTCAAGAGTTGTAGCTCGTGCAACGAGAATGGTTTCATCAGGTGCCCTTCCTGTTCAACTGCGCCTCTGTGAGTAATGAGCCCCCTGTTTTTGTATCTCTATTAGTTTTGGTTAACTTCTTTAATTGCTAGTGTTGTTGATTAGTGTTTAGTTTTGTAGGCATCAGTTTTTGGTGTGAGATATGGGTTTCTTTTTCCCCGTGTCTTTATGGCTGATTTTGACATAATTTTTGTGTGTGTGTTGATTTTGAGATAGCTTCTTTGTGTACTAATTTGTGTGGTCCAAGAAAGAGAATAAAAAAGGAAAAAAGAGAAGAAGGAGAAGAAGAAGAACAGTAGATAAAGGAGAATCATATAATGCTTAATTGTTGCTATAATGCTGTTTGTTGGCCCCTTAATTGTGATTACTGTTTTCAACAAGTTTTAAGGATTTGGATTAATTTTTTGTGATTGTTTTTGTCCTTTTTTGGCTGTTGATATTATTGTAAGCTAACTTAACTGTATAATTTGCAGTTGTGGAACAAAAAGTTTAACTTTTTTTTGCTTTTGGTAATAATTGGAATTTGCTGGGTTGTGATTTTGGGAAGTCCTGTTTTTATAATATAAAATAAATGGATAACATGAAGATAGAATAAACCATTGGAGATGTTTTATGGGGTTGAACCTCTATTTGTTCCACGTGGATGGAAGACCATCTATTTCATTGCCACATATACTACAATTCATGTACACGGTCGGAAATGCTCTTGTCATGCTACAGTTCAATGTTCAGCCATTTTTCTTCTTCTTCTTCTCTTGTGGTTACATATATGTCATCTGCTCCGCATGATATAAACCTGTATAGGTCGATCCAAGATGATGGAGACGAGGTTGCTTTGGCATATTTGGATAAATTTGATCGTCTTCGGATTTAGTTCACTATTTCTTTTAATTTCCCTTTCCTTTTATTATGCTATTTCCTTATTTATTATTTTAGACTAGGTAAGTAAATAATGTCCTTGTAGTTGTTTGGCAAGTTGGGACTCTCTTTTCTATTTACTATCTCGTCTTAGACGTGAATGGACGATTAGAAATTTTATGAAATTATCTGGTGTTCTATTTTCACGAGAGAGTATCTCGATCTTCCCTGTTTTCGTATCACGTTCTACATCAGTTGGTATCCAGAGACCAGCAACGATCCGCGATGCCGCCTAAGAGAGCTCAAGCCGTAAACGATAACGCCATTGAGGAGCGATTCCAGCGGATGGATGATCGCTTTGACAGGATGGACGAAAAATTTACGGATCTCTCATCCGGAATGGTGGAGTTGCGGGAGGCGTTGCGGACTATGATGGACGAGATCTGTACGAATCGCGCTGCCGGCGACCAGGACACGCGTAGAGAGGCTCGCGGAGGACGTCACCACAGACTCCGTCCGGCGACGACGCGGACGAGGAGACTATTAGTGTGGACAATCCGTTCGCGAACGAGCGGCGCCGTCGACCTGCGGGAGACGATGGTTTCGTTCACGGGAGACGAGACGATTGGCAGACACACCGAGGGTTTGACGTTGGTGTCCATGGTCGCCGCGACGGTCGGGTGTTTCGTCAGGGCTGGGATGATGGTTTTGACGGTGATCGGAGTTTCGACGAGGGTTTTGGAGGCGACTGTGACGACGAAGATGAGGGCGGACAGCGGCGTGCCTGGGGGCGGGGCGACGATGTTCCGCGGCGTCGTCAGGGTTTTGTTGAGGGTGTCGGCGGTGAGCGTTGGGGTCGGGACCGACGTGACGGCAGGCGCCCGATAGAAGGGGGCGATGGGTCACGCTGGGACCAAGGATTTCGTGTGGACTTACCGGAGTTTGCGGGCGGCACGGATGGATCGGACTTCCTCGATTGGTGGGCAGCGGTCGAGGCCTTTCTCCGATTTAAGGATGTTCCGGAAGACAAACAAGTAGATTTGGTAGCTACAAGGTTTCGTGGTCGTGCACTGGTGTGGTGGATGCAATTAACCAGTCTGCGGCATCGTTAGGGCAAACCGAGCATCACTTCTTGGATGAAGTTTCGGGAATTGGTAGAACGTGAATTTGTCCCATTCAATTTCGATAGCATTGTGTATCAGCAACTCTAAAATTTACGTCAAGGCGCACATTCGGTTGACGATTACACTAATGACTTTTATCATCTATTGACCCGTGTTGAGTTGCGCGAAACGAAAAATCAGTTGGTGTCTCGCTATGTGGGTGGACTTCGTATGGGCATACGTGACACGTTAAATCATTTTCGCCCGGAGACGGTCTCGGATGCTCATCAACGGGCACTACTTGTTGAGTCTCAGCTGGCACAAAAATCAGGACCCTCGTTTGGTTCATCGTCGCGGCAGGGCACGGCGTTCGGGGCAGGTGGTCAGTCCGTGCGTGTGGTGAGCAGCGGCGTGGGCCAGGGGGCTGGATCGAGTCGGTTTCTGCCTTCAAATGGGTCGCAACCGCGACAGGGCGGCACCGCAGGTCCGCAAGTGGCGTCGGCTGGAACACGAGCGGTGTCCGGGCTAAGGTGTTTTGGTTGCGGGGAGGTGGGACATCGTCAGGCGGTTTATCCCCGGAATGCTAATACTCGTGCATTGTTTTCGGAGGACGTCCACGACGGTGTGGCTGAGGAAGGTTAGAGGGGCCGCCAGTCTTCGATGCCGAGCCAGGGAAGACGGAGGAGTGTGTCACCGGTGACGTGGGCACGGCTCTGGTGATTCGGCGAGCATGTCTAGCGCCGAAGGGTTCTGCTGACTCGGAGAGGAACCATCTTTTTGAGTCGACTTGCACGGTCGGCAACAAGGTATGTCGTTTCATTATTGATTCTGGCTCGTGTGAGAATGTTATTGCACAGGAGGAGGCAGTGGATAAGTTACAGTTATCGTGTGGATCCAGAAGGGTAAGGCGGTTACCGTTGACCGTCGAGCTCTTGTCTCTTTTTCCATTGGCACCACTTATCGTGATCTGGTTTGGTGTGATGTTGTTCCAATGGACGCATGCCATTTGTTTTTGGGGCGCCTGTGGCAGTTTGATCGTGCAGCTACACACGATGGTCGCTTCAACCGGTACTCATTTCTTTTTGGCGGGGTTCGTATTATTTTATTGCGCAGCACTACTAGCCCGACGCCTTTACCGGATTCGCCTTCCACGGTCCTTCTTCTTTCACGGTCGGCATTTTTGTCCGCCATGCTGTCTTTCTCCTTCGTGCTGTTGCTAGTCGGCGCGGATGTAGCGGGTGAACAGGAGCCTCCAGCGGCAATCCAGCCACTACTCTTGGAGTTCAGTGACGTATTTCCGGTTGATCTTCCTTCGGCTCTTCCGCCTCTACGGGACATACAACATCATATTGATTTGGTCCCGGGGGCTTCATTACCGAATAGGCCTCATTACCGCATGAGTCCAACGGAGCACGAGGAATTGCGACGGCAAGTGGAGGAGCTTCTGCAAGACTGCAACGGGGAGTTGTGCGCCGGAGTCTGAGTCCTTGTGCGGTGCCGGCTCTCCTCATTCCAAAGAAAGATAGTACCTGGCGTATGTGTTTTGACAGTCGTGCCATCAACAAGATCACCGTCCGTTACCGGTTCCCGATTCCTCGCCTCGATGACCTATTGGACCAGTTGCACGATGCTTCTGTTTTCACCAAGCTCGACCTCCGTAGCGGGTATCACCAAATTCGGATCCGGCCCGGGGACGAGTGGAAGACTGCTTTTAAGATTCGGGAGGGCTTGTTCGAATGGATGGTGATGCCGTTCGGACTGTCGAATGCCCCTAGCACGTTCATGCGTGTTATGAACCAGGCCTTACGTGACTTTATCGGTAACAGTGTCGTCGTTTATTTCGACGATATTCTTATCTACAGCCGGTCTATGGAGGAACACTTGTAGCATGTTCGTGAGGTTTTATTGGTGCTACGTGCTGAGTCCTTTTTTGCCGCACCACGTAAGTGTGTTTTTTTGGTTGATTCCGTTCTGTTTTTGGGGTTTATTATTTCTGCCGACGGTATTCGGGTGGATGACAGTAAAGTGGCGGCTATTCGGGACTGGCCAACCCCTACTTCGTTCATGGAGGCGCGCAGCTTCCATGAGCTCGCCTCTTTCTACCGTCGTTTTATATCGCATTTTAGTACTCTTACAGCCCCGATTACTGATTGCTTGCATGGCAAGGCCTTTTTGTGGACCCCGCAGGCTGAAGAGGCTTTTGCCCTTATAAAGGGTAAGTTGACGACTGCACCGGTGCTCATGTTACCGGATTTTTTGAAGACATTTGAGTTGTCCTGTGATGCTTCAAAGGTGGGGATTGGCGCTGTCCTTAGCCAGGACGGTCGGCCGGTCTCATTCTTTAGTGAAAAATTATCCGGGCCGCATTCACGTTACAGTACATATGACGTGGAGTTTTATGCTGTGGTCCGGGTTGTCCGTCATTGGAGGCACTATCTATTTCACCGGGAGTTTATTCTTTACACGGACCATGAGGGTTTGCGTCATTTGGCATCTCAGGACAATGTATCGGCCCGTCATGCCTCTTGGACTGCTTTTCTGCAGCAGTTTACTTTTGTGCTTCGTCACCGGTCGGGAGTGTCGAACAGAGTGGCGGATGCTTTGAGTCGCCGGGCCCTCTTATTGACAGATATGCGGGTGTCGGTTCTCGGTTTTGATTCCTTACGGGAGCAGTATGCGGCGTACGTCTTTTTTGGGCCTATTGTCCACCGCCTCACACACGGCCTGGTGGATGACTATGTCCTCTCGGATGGATTTCTTTTTCGTGGGACCCGTCTCTGTATTCCAGAGGGTACAAGCTAGTTGCCGACTTACACTGCGCCGGGCATGTTGGCCGGGACCGCTTGGTGGAGCTGGTCGGCCGGCGCTACTTTTGACCGTCACTGCGCCACGATGTGGCCCGTTATGTGGAACGATGTCGGGTGTGTCATGTCTCGAAGGGTGTTGCTTCGAATGCCGGGCTATATAGGCCCCTTCCTATTCCTTCACGGCCTTGGTGTGCGGTTAGTATGGATTTCGTGTTGGGGTTACCTAGGACTCAACGCGGATTTGATTCTATCTTTATGGTCGTCGACCGGTTCTTGAAGATGGTGCACTTTGTGCCGTGTAAGCGCACAACGGATGCGGTACATGTCGCTCAGCTATTCTTCCGGGAGATTTACCGTTTGCATGGACTTCTGTCCTCCATTGTTTCGGATCGCGATACCCGGTTTTTGAGTCATTTTTGGCGTAGCCTGTGGCGCATGGCGTCAGCAGCGCGTATCATCCTCAGACTGATGGGCAGACGGAGGTAGTGAACCGTTCGTTAGGCAATTTACTTCGTTGCTTGGTGGGTGACAACCTTCGTAGTTGGGACCAGCGGCTGAGCCAGGCTGAGTTTGCACATAACTCGGCGGTGAGTCAGGCTATTGGCTTGTCACCTTTTGAGGCGATTTACGCGGTGCGGCCACGGGGGCCGTCGGACCTACTCGCGATCCCTTCCGCGACGGACGATCGCCGAGCTGCTGAGTTCGTCACGGACTTGCGGGCCACGCATGACGCCGTTCGGGCCTGCTTGGAGGCTACTACCGCGGCGTACAAGCGTCGGGCAGACATCCGGCGGCGCCACGTCGAGTTCGAAGTTGGCGATTTTGTTTGGGCAGTTCTCACCAAAGACTGCTTCACGGCTCATGAGTTCAACAAGTTGTCGGCTCGGAAGATTGGCCCAGTGGAGATTGTGGAGAAGATTAATCCCAATGCATATCGCCTTCGCCTGCTCTCCCATCTTCGCACTTCGGACGTTTTTAACGTCAAACACTTGGTGCCGTTCGCGGGTGACCATTCCGACGAAGATGAGGTTGGTTCGGATTCGCGGCCAAATCCTTCTCAACTGGGGGAGGATGATGGAGACGAGGTTGCTTTGGCATATTTGGATAAATTTGATCGTCTTCGGATTTAGTTCACTATTTCTTTTATTTTCCCTTTCCTTTTATTATGCTATTTCCTTATTTATTATTTTAGACTAGGTAAGTAAATAATGTCCTTGCAGTTGTTTGGCAAGTTGGGACTCTCTTTTCTATTTATTATCTCGTCTTAAACGTGAATGAACGATTAGAAATTTTATGAAATTATCTGGTGTTCTATTTTCACAAGAGAGTATCTCGATCTTCCCTGTTTTCGTACCACGTTCTACATCACAAGAGCAGTTTTTTCTGATATTTACAAGATACTGCTATCAGTACTTAGTTGAGTGACTTCACAATATACGTTGAAAATGGTATTTGGAGTTTTAGGAAGATATAGTCGAAACTGTCTGAGACGTAAGTTAGCGAGGGGTTGCAAAACAACCGAGATGCTTGTGTGCTTTGTGAACTCATCAAGGAACTTGTTTGCTTTGTGAGCGGACTTTAACTCAGTTTTAAGGCTGACTTGAGAACTGACCCAAATTTGGTACTTCAATCTCAGTTTTTGTTCGGCGACTCACAAAACCCTCGATCTTTTATTTACCTGAAATATTTTATTGCTACAAGTTGTCAAGTTTCAGTTGTAAATAATAGTGTGTGCACCATAATGGGATGGAGATAATGGTTTTTTCTATGTATATAAGGTTTGCATTTGCCTTTTTCCAGTATGTTATTCCTTAAAATCAACGTCCTTCCTTTAAAGTTTAAATTGTTCTTCATTTCATATGATTTATCATGATTTAGGTGCATCATCATGGATTCTTGATGGTTAACTTTTTCAAAGGTAAACCGAAAAGTAAGTAAAAACATCATCGATAAGACACAAGTACACATGGTTGCATGTGCACCTTCTTCATATTAATAACGTTAATCCCATAATTACTTTACAAGTTACAAGTTACAACCACGGAGGCCAGTTGTGAACCATGCTTGAACAATATGACTTCGTGATTTCTCTAATATAAATGTATTAACAAAATATTTTTAAAACTTATTATATGTATTCTTCGCGTTTGACACATTAAATTAAATTTTAATCAATTTTTATATCAAAAAATTTATATATTAATCACAGTTTGTACCAACTGTTGGTTGAAAGATAATAATCCAAAATTCAACTCACTATCTTTAAAAAAGAGTACATATTAGAAAGTATAATTTTCAAACTTTTCAACATTAAATCTTGGTTATTGATTAGGGGTTTAGACTAATAAAATTTGACAAAGTTAAAAAAAAAGTACTAAAAATATTATTTTTGAAGTTTTTAACTTTACATCTTGATTATTTAGGGGCTTGGACTATCATAATTTGACAAAGTAACAGGGATGGTTCATATGTAAAAGTTTTTTTTTTTATTTTAATAATTTTTATTTATGATCAAGAAATATTGTTGGAGTTTTAGAAAGATATATTTTTCCAAAACACATTTTTTTGTGTGAAACGACTTAATTGTTAGGCAGGTTGGCCGGCCGTACCATATAAACAAATAATGCATGCTTGCAGGGGCGGATGCAGACTCGAAAGATTGAGGGGGCACAAATGTAACCTTTACAAAGTTAAAAAAAAATGATATTTATTATGTGCATGTTCTTATATTATATCACTCATAATTACATAAATTCAAATCTCATTAAATATATTTTTTTCAACTACCAATATTTTTTTTTTCTTTTGCATTGGATATTCTTACAACGTCAGCATTCGTGGACTTCACTATAATAAAGATAAATATTTTATTAGTTAAAAAAATCAATGACAAACACAATTTAGTAGCTAATTTTAAACATATAATAATAATTTAAGAACACCTAAAATTCAATATATATCAAAATACATGTTGAATTTTGTGGAAAATCGATTTAACTCACTTATATATGTTGCCTACAACATAATACAAATACATAATGCAAACAACTTAAATTTTAAGAAGATTTATTTGTAATTATTTTACAATATAATTATACATGTATTAATTCTTTTTAAAAATTGTACAGGGGCCCATGCCCCTACGGGCCCCCGCCTAGGTCCGCCCCTGCATGCTTGTACTAACAAATGTCATACCTAATCAGTAATCATATTTTTAGGAGAAGACTACAGTCCCGTCACGAAATGATTCCGTGAGGGTTTTTAACTATGAATTATCTACAATAACTAACTAACATGTATATCTAAATGCTAATTACCTCACTGAATCATTCCTGTAGTATTTTTCATATTTTTGTTTATGATGTTTTTAATGTATGACATTTTCTAACAAAAAATGTACGGGATATATATAGTACGTGAATAAAGAAAAATGTACGGGATATATACATGAATAAAGAAAAATGTACGGGATATATATAGTACGTGACCCGTGCGAAGCACGGGATGTATTTATTTGGAGAATATTATATTATAAGATGCAATATTCAATAAAAGTTTATAATACGCAAGAAAATTGTATAATATTCAATAAAAGTTTTATAATATTCAAGTGAGTCTTAAAGTCTCTTGTATATTAAGACTACTGACAAAATAATATTTTAATCAATGAGTTTCCTTTCCTTGTAGCCAAATTGTGAATGTGATTTGAGGAGTACAACAAATCGATATATAGTTGACTTGCTTTTTTCATTGTATTTTTTTTTTTTTTTATAATGAATTTAAAGATATTCTAAAATATAGCAAAAATTAATTTTTTTATGACAATTAGGAATTTTAATAAATATAGACTCTCAATATATGGTGTTAATCAACGTTTAAGTCTAAAAAATTAGGAATTTTTACCTCTTTTAATCAACGTTTAAGTCTAAAAAACAATAGAGTTATTATAAGTTTTTTTCTACATCTTTTAAAACATTAAATATGAGCATGTTAGGGCTAGCTTGTAAAATAATTAATATATTATCTCACTAAAACATTTATACTAATAAAAATTTAATTTTAGCATATAAATTTATCCCTTGATATAAGAGAAAGTAACAGTTTTACTTATTGTTGTTCACCATATAATATTTAATTATTATTTTATTAAATAATAAAAAAAGAATATTGTTAAATAGTGTAGTAGAATTGTTATAAAATTATATGATTTTTTTATTTTTACAACATGGATTTAATATTTTTTTATGATTTGATAATATAAACAAATCTATACTTAACTTTGCCAAATAAAACAAATAAATACTTTAGTAAGTATTTAATGTATATACTAAATAGGAATATATTTGGTATAATCAAATACTAAATATAATCAAATAAGTCGAAGTGTACATTTTTATTTGGTATTTGATTTTTTTTATTACTAAAATCTTTTTATTATACTTACCTTTTTAAAATAAAATAAATAAATAAATCAATTAAATAAATAAAATATTATAATACCAAAATAGTAATGACATTTAATGCAGTTGACTTTTCTAGATAGTAAATGTAGTAAATAGAATCTCCTTTTATATAAGTATAGATATGATATTATATTATGTTGCTCAAAATAGTAATGCATTTATTGCATTGACTTTTCAACTTACTAAATTTCGTAAATGGTACACCTTTTTATATAAGTATAGATTGTATATTTTTTGTAAAAAAATAAGTAGGCCTAATAGTTAGGTCGATTATTAGCCGGCCTAAGAGAAGATCGTTTCCAAAACTTAGTGAAATATGAATAATTAAAATCTTCAATCAGATATTACTCAACCAATTAAGATTCATTAAAATCTTCAATCAAATATTACTCAACCAATTAAAAAATATAAACATCTATATCTATATATATATATATAAAGAGGTTGTTGGAAAAATACATTAATAGAACGTTTGACCTAATAAATAAAACAATTGACTTACTATAAATGGAAAGTTCGAAAAAATACATGTGAATCTTTAGTAACAAAATCTGAATCCTATTTTTTTGGTAACTAATTTGGAGATTCTTATGGCAAAATTTGAATCCCATTTTTTTCGCATCATATTTTATTTTTTGTACCAAAATTTAAATCATATATTTTGGTAACAAATTTGGAGATTCTTATGCAAAAAATGTGTCAATTATTTATGAAAAAAATTCTAAATACAAATTAACTTAAAGACCGTACAAATTGGATACGAATTCAGGAAACAAATAGTTGTATAATTCTTAACCAATTCTTCCAATTTTATTGAATAATTTTTTCTTTAAAAAAAAGTGTGTAAATTGGATAAAACCACGTGCAATTTTTATTTTAGAATAAAACTGATATTTGGACAGGATGTACATTCAAAATTGTGTCCACATTTTTGGTAACAAAAGCGATTCATCTTTGATACTTAAAGTCACCTTATCCAATTATTTAGGAAAAATTGTCTGCAACTTTTCAAAATTTAAATGCATCAATTTTTTTGGATTCTTATGTTTTTCTTAACCATGTTTTACCGAGATTTTGGTAAGTTCATATCATTTTTTTTTTTTGTTAAGTTCATATCATTTTCTTTAGGAAAGAGACAGTTGCATAAACATTAACAAATTGTTTCAATTTTTTATTAAAATTATTTTCAATTCAATTTATTTGGTAAAAAAATCGGTGCAGTGTTAGGAAAATTCGGTTGCATTTTTAGGAAAAATTGATGATTTTTTATTTTGTTTAAAAAAATATTCGGATCAATTTGTTTGATAATAATCAGTTTATTGGTAGAAAAATCGGCTTCATTTTCAGTAGTAAATAATAATTCTTTTTAATATATATAAAAAGGTTGTTGGAAAAATACTTAAATAGAATGTTTGGCTTATTAATTAATTTGTTTGACTTACTAATTTAGGAAAATTTGTTAAAAAGCACGTGCAATTTGAGTAAAAAGAATGAGATTTTAAAAGAAATATTAGAATCAATTTCTTAACAAAAAAACCGGGAGGATGATGTTGAATTGTGGATGAGGATAATGTCAATTGATTCTTTCCGAATTGAAAGGTCACATGTGGAATATATACACCAAGGATATCTAATTTATTAGTTACTTAGGGAGCATGATTGTAGGAGATCAAAATATATCAATGTAAATGTAACATCAAGCCATATAAAACAAGTTACGTTATAAGTAATTTAAACATTCTTGGTAAATTTTAAATTATTATATATAATAAATCCTTTGTTTTTTTTATATATTAATAGATACTACCTCCTTTTTTTTTTTAATGTCATTTTGACTTTATTTCTTTTCGGAGGGTAGGCATCAACCAACTCACGGATTGAGCTTGCAATAACATTAAGCACTTTTTCCCCATGAACAATTAACCAAATAAATGACGTTTTGGATCTTTTGTACATTTTTTTTCATTATTACCTCAATCTAGCTAATAAATACACTACATTTTTTCATATTCATTCTTCATCTTTTCTCAAAACATCCATCTCTATCCTCATTAATGAGGGTTATTATTTACAAAAAAAAAAAATCTTAATTACTGTGCAACTTTTCAAAACGATACTTATTAAAAGAAGGAGGGAGTACTATATATATATATATATTGAAAGAGGTTGATTAAAAAATTATTTATAGAAACTTGATAAAACTTTTGAGTCAAAACTTTTGACTTAGTTCTTTTGGAAATTCAATCTAATATTATAAAATAACAATAGGGATTTACTTTAAGTTGAAAAAAAGTTCTCGCCTAAAATTTTAGATTTTACTACAATTGATAACTTTCTTTTAAAATTTTTGAAAAATTGGGAGTTGAATTGTAATTTGAATTATAGCGCCGACGTTGGATGTGGCCGAGTCTATCAATGAGTACATGACATCATTGAATTTTTTGGATGGTCGTATGTACTTGAGTTCTGACAGTACATGCAAATCGGATTCTAATAATGATTTTTTGTCTGATCTCCATACGCCTGAGTTTTTGAATAGTATCAAGTGTTCCGGAATACCGAACCATGAGTTGTATTTGAAAATTGGAACTCCGGTCATGTTGTTGCGGAACATGGATCATTCTATGGGTTTGTGTAATGAGACACGATTGGTTGTGACAAAGCTATCCAGTCATGTTCTTGAGTGTAAGATACTCACAGGAGATCATGCTGGTGATAAGATGTTGATTCCAAGAATGGCCAAAACTCCTTCTGATGTTAGAATTCCTTTTAAGTTCCAACAGCGGCAGTTTCTCATTATGGTTTCTTGCGCCATGACTATAAACAAGAGCGAGGGACAATCCTTATCTCATGTTTGCTTATTTCTTAAGAAACCAGTATTCAGTCATGGCTAGTTATATATTGTTGTCTCACATGTCACTAACTGAAAATGTTTAAAAATCTTAATTTGTGGTGAAGATGACATGCCAAAGAATCAAACCAACAATGTTGTATATAGGGAAGTGTTCAATAATATATGATCTTTTCAGTTTAATTACATGTTTATATGTCTATTCTTATGATCATGATCATTGCATTATTACATAATTTATATATAAAGGTGCATTCTAAAAAGCGTATAGATAATAATTTCCCTGTGCGGGTAATTGATTCTTTTACGGGGAAAAAAAAAAGACAAGTGGTGGACGAAAAAAGAAAAAGAAAAAAGGGGGTGGACAAGAATCACAAGCCCGTATTTGCTGAATACGGCTTTTGATTTTTTTATTTGTAAAACGTATTCCGTGAATACGGTTTCCTTTGTAAAAAAAATGTAAAAAACGTATTCCTTAAATACGTTTTTTAATTAAATTACAAGGAAAACGTATTTACAAAATACGTGCTTTCTATGTTGGTCCACTCCCCCTTTTTTTTTGTTTTTTGTCCACTTATTATTTTTTTATTTTTAAATATATAAACTGCCCTAATTGATTNTATCGGATTCTTGGTAAATTTTCCAAGTTCAACCATTGAGTCGTGCAGCAAATTACTCGACACGCTTCAGCAGTCGGCCCCCGTTTGTGTTTCACTCTTCAAGTCACTTTCTCTTCACTCCATCACACGCAAATTTTTGCCCCAAAACATCGCATCACAAATTTATATAATCCATCTCATTTTATCCACTTCACAGTGTAAATCAATGGCACTCGCCTAATGATTTTCCGTTTGTCCTGTAATTTTCAGCACACACAACGCAAAGAGGAATCAGCAATTCTACAAAAAATCAGAATCCAATAATAAAGAAAAAAAGTTGCTAGCTTTCTTTTGGGGAAATTTATTGGTGAGTTGATACCGAGCAAGAAAATGGCGTCTGTTGGTGGTATCGCCGCCGGTAGCAACTTGGCGTTGACTTGCTCTTCATCGTCGAAGAACTGCAGCCCCTTGTCGACCCATCGGTCAAATTTCCAATCTTTTGCAAGAATTTCTACTCAATTTTCTTTTCTCGGGATAAAAAGAAGCAAAATTGATGGTTTCAGAGGGCTAAAATCGGTTCAGACGGACGTGTTCATAACGAGCGACGACGAGGCTGAAATGGGTGAAGGGTTTTTCGCGGCCATAGAGGAGCTTGAGCGGATGGCCCGGGAGCCGTCTGATGTGCTCGAGGAGATGAACGAGAAGTTGTCTGCCCGCGAGCTGCAGTTGGTGCTGGTGTACTTTGCGCAGGAAGGAAGGGACTCTTGGTGCGCTCTGGAGGTTTTTGAGTGGCTGAAGAAGGAGAATAGGGTGGATAAGGAGACAATGGAGCTGATGGTCTCGATTATGTGCGCTTGGGCGAAAAAGCTGATTGAGGGGAAAAATAAGGTAGAGGAAGTGGTTAACCTCTTGGTGGATATGGACTGTGTTGGTTTAAAGGCAGGATTCAGTATGGTAGAGAAAGTGATCTCTTTGTATTGGGAGGCTGAGGAAAAAAACCAGGCAATTTTGTTTGTCGAGGAGGTTTTGAGGCGAGGGATAATTGTTCAGGATGGAGATAGGGATGGTAATAAAGGCGGCCCAGTTGGATATCTGGCATGGAAGATGATGGTATGTGCTTGCTTAGTTCTTTTATTTCTGTTTTTAGCTGTTTCGGAATGTTTTATGTGGGGCTTGCTGATAGAGAACTCGATAATATAGATGGAATTGCTGTTTAAATAATATTTGTCGTGTGTTGCTACTTTGTTTCCTCGAGAGCTGATGAATATATTGTTAGTCTTGTATCTGTGTGAAGAGTTTATAGTTTAGTTATACGATAATGGAACAAAAGTCCTAGATTTCTTTGCGACTACATTAAGTTATGAGTACTCTATTGATTTTCTTAGATATTTAACGGTACAATGTAATTTCAGCAGTTTATAACCACATTGTTCCCCGACTAGGACTTAAGGATTGAAGTATAGTTGTAGTCATTAAATTGATGTGCCATTATAATATATTCCGGCTTGTTTGTCACATGCATGTGAAATCGTTTGCAAGTCATTCATTCATTCATATTTTTTTTTTTTGCATTCTTTCTCTCTCTCTCTCTCTCTCTCTCTCTCTCTTTATTTATTTATTTATTTATTTATTTTTAAGGTGGTGAGGGTTGTGGTGCACGTATGTTGTAATTTGTTGCTCTCACAAGAAGTTGATATTCGTGTGTATAGGATCTTGTAATTTGTGACTGGATAATCCCGTGTTATCAACCTGTTTTGGTCAGAGTCATATGGACAAGGATTATGTTGGATATGATATCACCAAATCTGGAAATTCAAATGTTGAACTTATGTGTACATAATATTTTCTCATGTATATTCCTAGCAGCCTAGATGCACTACTATAACAAAGTAGACAAATTAAAATTCGGAATAAACACTCAACTCGATAAATTGTGTTAATATTTGACAAAACACAAGTGTTGTTTGTAGGAAATTGTCTGAGTCCAAACAACACTAGTATTAGCACATTAGAATCTTCTATTGGTTTGAGTTTCTTTTTGACTGAATCTTTTATAGTTTTTCTTGTTGATTATATTAGTAATTTACCATGCAAAAACACTCGTCGTTAAGGATTGACAAATTTGTATAAACTTAAATCTTCATAGACACTAGAATCCACTTTTTGCCTACCCATGTAAAAGCCCTCTTGAGGACTCAAGCTATCAACTGAAGAGAAAAGCCCATAATCACTAGAGGTTCATGTAATCACTATATCCATAAAAACAACAAGCATCAACAAAATTCTGCAAAATTGATCCCAAATTTACCGGGCCAACTACTAAACAATGAATTCTCGATTTTTCAGGAGGATGGAAACTTTAGTGATGCGGCGAAACTAGTGATCAATCTCAGAGAATCGGGCCTTAAACCCGAGCCCTACAGCTATCTAATAGCTATGACTGCCATAGTCAAGGAGCTCAACGAGTTCGCAAAAGCCCTACGCCGACTAAAAGCCTTCTCCGCCAGGCCCGGCCCGATTATCGAGCTCGACCCAGACTCCCTCCCTCTCATCGAGACCTACCAAGAGACCCTCCTCACAAACGGGCTCCTCCTCTCCAACTGGGCCATCAATGACGGTGGCCCACCACTCCTTGGGCCGGCCCACGAGCGCCTCCTTGCAATGTACGTCTGCGCGGGCCGCGGGCCCGAAGCCGAACAGCAGCTCTGGGAGATGAAGCTCGCCGAGCGAGAGGTCGGGAGGGACCTTCACGACATCGTGCTGGCGATCTGTGCCTCACAGGACGAATCGGGCCCGGTGGGTCGGCTGCTGGCCCGGTTAGAGTTGGCGGGCCCGTATGGGAGGAGGAAGACGCTGACGTGGCTGCTGAGGGGATACATTAAAGGGGGGCATTTTGGGAAAGCGGCCGAGACAGTGATTGGGATGCTCGACTCTGGGCTGTGCCCGGAGTATGTGGACCGTGTGGCGGTGGTGAGGGGGCTGAGCGGGAGGGTCGGGGGGGAGAGGGGGGATGCTGATGCTTATGTGGCGCTCTGTAAGCGGCTCTCGGATGCGGGTTTAGTGAGCCCGATTATGGTTTACCTTAATGTGAGGAGGTTGGGGCTATGGGTGGTCCAGATGCTTTGAGGTGTGCAGGTATTGGGTGATGTGTTTGTGTTTGTGTGTGTGTGTTTGTTGTATAGATGGATGGTGGAGAAGAAAGGAAAGGAACAGTTAGTTTTGTGTATAAGGAAGAATGGTTTGCATATATGTTGGTTAGTTTTCATGTTGGTGTGAATGATATGTGGGCATTCTTGTTGTGTGCTGTTGTTAATGTTGGTTTTAATGAAGCCAAATCTTGCGCTGGGCTGTTTACTGTGGCACAAATTCTTGTCTGGAGACTTTTGTGTATGTGTTTCACAAGAATCCAACGGCTGGATCTCCAATGATACTGCAACAAAATTAATGTGTAGATTCTTCAATTTTTTCGAAACTTTAACAACGATTTAACAAAGTTTGAGGTATTATAGATGAAACTAAATATGCCGTTGAAAATATCGAGTCGAGACTTAGAAATGATATATGATTTGTTGAAATCCATCACTGGTAGGCGGGCGGCGAACGGCGACTGACGGTGGTGGCCGGCGGTAGCGAGTGGTGGTGAAATGGTCATATCTTCAGTTATGACACGCTTTAAATTGAATAGCTTTTAT
>BKCP01000447.1:369801-397109 GCA_008636005.1 Striga asiatica | reverse complement strand
ATATTTATACATACTCTTGAAGTTAAATACATTTTTTATAATTAAAGTAATGGTATAATCGGTATTTCGCATGTAAGAGGTCTACGAGACAATATATGGGACTGTCAACATACTTCTTTGCCTTATACGAGTTGAGATTGAAGTCGAAAAGGGGATACCTAGTATCATGTTTATACGACGGATATTTGAAGCTAGAAGTTCCCTACATAGAATTGTATATTATTTTTAGAGTAAGATATTTTAGTATACATATTTGTTGAAAAAATACGGTTGCCTAAGCATTGATATGTAGCTTTTTGTTCATTTAATTATTATACTACTAGTATGTTTAGTTATAATTTTTTTGGCATGCAGTTGTCCATAAATTAGCACCTTGTATTGAGCCAGTGAATTTCGAGTGTGTAATCTCCAGATCGTTAGGAACATTTGGGTTTAGATGTTGGGCCCATTGGGCCGAATGATCCTTGAAGTTTATCACGTGGTCAGTTGGTTGTATGATTTAAGGTTGGCGATGGGTACTTCCACTTGGAGCTGTCTAACAAAATAGGCAGTAAGCTCGGCTCAAACACGTTGAGTTTGAGCTTGTTTTAATCAACGAGACGAGACAAGAGGAGTTCCGCTTGTAAAGATTGAAATATATTTTCTTCTATGATTTTTATATAGCTCGACTCATTAATATTTAATTTGGCTCATTAATATTGATAAACGAGTTAAACTCATGCTTGTTTAATTAACAAGCTCGACTCTGCTCGAATACCAAGAGTTTGACCTCGGTTCGACTCGTTTACACCACGACTTCAAATAAGGAAAGTGTGGTCTTTTAATTTCTTTTCAGAAGAAAAATGTCACTATTGTTTATTTAACAAAGAAAGATCGAGTAAGAGCAACTCCAACGCTGCTCTATTTCTCTCCTTTTCCACTATTGTAGCGCCAAAATAAAGTCCAACCCTGCGCTAATTGTCTGCGTTACTTTGGAGATTGCAACAGTGTTGCGCCAGATGTGGCGCAACACTGTTGCATCTCTACAATTTTTTTTTTCTTTCTTTTTGTATATTGTAATGTAATATTAAGGATAAATTTTTATATAATGTGTATTAGTTAATGTACTTTTTATGCTAACTAATTTATAATTTTGTGTAATGTATTTTTTATGTTAAATAATCTATAACTTTGTGTAATATATTTATTATGCTTAATAATTTTGTGTTTTTTTTATTTACATATTATAACTTTGTGTAACGTATTTTTTATTCTAAACATATTTTTATTATTTGGGTAATAAACATTTATATAAGATTAAATATACATATATATACCAATTAATTTGAAATAAAAAATAAATAAAAAAATAATATATTTGATGTAAAGTAAAATGTAGAGATAAGGGCTGGAGAAGAATGTTTAACTCTACTCTAAAGTAGAGTAAAATCCGCGCTAGAGTAGAGCTAAGGGCTGGAGATGGTCTAAATAAGTTCTCTAATAATCAATAACTAATCTTTCTGTTTTATTTCGGCACCATAATGCACGGTAAATAAATATAAAAACCACTCAGTTGATCGGAAAAAAGTTGGACAAATAGACAATATTTATACATAAGTTTTCACTATTCAAATATTTACAAGAATGGTAATTATCTTTTCATTGAAAGTTTTATAAACAAGTAAAAAAACAACATCCATTTACAATTATATCTCTTTTATTTTATCGCACTATACGTTTATAAACACAAAATGTTAAATCTCTCTCCTCAAAATGTCAGTCCTTAACTTATTTGTTAGTTTCTTTCATATCTTTATTATAGGGGAAAAAGTCCGAAAAATTAGTCTTTAATCTTTATTTCCAACTGTTTTTTCGAAGTGATAATTGGAGTTGTCTGCTAGCTATTTTCACCCAAGCCACTTTCCCGTCCAGAATCAGTCTGAATTTGTACATAAATTGTGTCATACATTAAAATATATTATATTGCATATTGATTTTTAAAAAATAAACAAAATAGAGAATTAATTGTTGTCATAGTAGACTTTTAGGGTACAATTTGATACAAGATTTATTCGGAAAAACCCCTTATATATAATTCTTGAATGTGCTGAGCTTAGTGGTAGACTGACATGTTTCGGTATCTTATATGGCAAAATTTTATACTTATTCTTTGGCTAGGATAGATTTTAATTTACTTTCAATCTAAAAATAATTAAATTTTGGATTATCCATAAATATATTGATTAATATCATTTTATGTTATAATCATTGAATTATAATTGTATTTTAAAAGTTAACTAGTGCATAGCCCGTGCGATGCACGTGATACATATATTAAATGAGTTATTTCTATAGAGCTTGTACGTTTAGAAAAAAAATACAATAAGGTTGGATCATTAATTTTCCACTTCTTTCAATCAGTTATGTTTAAATGTGAATATTCGATGATAAATCAATTCAAAAACTGAGAAATGCTTGAAAAGTTAATCAAATATTCATTTTTTTAAGTAAGTTGCTTATTAAAAAGAATAATTCTAAGAAAATATAGATAACAAATTCATATAATATGAGATTTCTAAAATTATTTGTGGTAATCCAAAATGGAAAGAGAAAACCCAAAAAGAAAAAATAATTAAATTGTTTATTTACTTGTACATGTAAATATCTTATTCTTGAGTGCACTGCGCACAAAAGTCATGAGTCGAGAATATCAGCATCCGTAACTCCGGATAGTGTTAAAAATAATAATGTTATGAAAATGTTTTTGAAGCATTGTACAATTGTTGAAATATATTATCGAATATTCATATTTCTAAATTTTTGTTTGTAATTTTATAATTATTTAATTAAAAGTATAGTAAAACGTGTTAATTACAATGATTTCATGAATAAAATTATTTTTTGTAATTTTATAATAATTTAATATTATAAAGAAGGTAAAAGAATACCAATTAAAAATAACATATCACAAAATAAAAGCAATTACAAATATTTTCTAAATTTATTTTAATGTATAATCTATCCTTATTCATAATTAAAATTGTTTATAATTAGTTATAATAAATAATTATATATATTCATGATCTTGTCTTAGATTTACTTAATAATATATTTATATTAATTAATATATGTATAATAATTTATATAACAAAAGGAGAGCGTAACAATATATAAAAAAAAAATTCAAAACTAGTTTCACAAGTTTTCTGCCATGCCACATGTGATAAGGCTGCCAGCATGTCAAGAAAAATGCCACATATGCACCACATGGCTTATCGGGCCTGTCAGACCCGAAATCGCATCAAAAGTCCTATTTTTGATTACTTTTTGAAAATTGTGAGGCTATTTGTGATAATCGCTTTCTTGCGGGACAAAAAATGACACCCACCTCAACTTGTGGAACTAATTTTGAATTTTTCCCTTTTATATTATTGTAATATAATATTTAATGGTGTGATAGATCTAAATTGTCTATTTTTAACGAGTCGAACAATATTTGCCACACTCATTGCAATCGGCATATGTAAATAAAATAAAACCAATTATGATGATTTTTGCCACACACAACACGTTACGCGGCCACAAATTTCCTCTCTAATATATGTTATATTATACATCAAAAGAGATGTTCTTATACGAAAAATGTTCACCATTGGCTAGATTATAAAATAATTTTCACTCAAACGGCCAAAATGTATGACCAAAGTGGAGTTTAATTTAATCTCTGTCATAGGACTAGACTTTCGTCTAATTGGTTCCTAAAGTTGAATAAGAATACAAATTTATGTAATAACTTAATTAGAGTGTGAATGGGTTTCAAGTTAACATACTCTTACATGCAGCTCAATTTATAATGAACATTATCCATTAACACAAATGTAAGACCGGCAACCTCATTTATACTTTTATAATAAAAATGCATACTTAAAATATTAAAATATAAACTTTTATATCTATGTTTTTTTAAGTACGTCATTTAAATTTTAAAATATATATGCATATATATTAAAAAAGTATAATTGACTAACCATAGACCGAGCTAACAATAATCTTACTGACCCAATAAACTGACATAAGTATAATGGTATATTGGAGGGTGTGTATAGGGATATGTTAATTACATATCAAATAAGTGTACTTTTTGTTATTGTGTATATTTGTGTATTTATCATATTAGCCTTATTATCTATAGCCCTAATTTTGTATATATATTCTTCGTTAATAAAGAGTTGTATCATCTGATTGAGATGATCTTTCCCACAAATTACATCTTGTCTCTCTCGTATCATGGTACCAGAGCCTGATTTTTTTCATCACAAATTTTTTCCTGTCAAATCTCAATGCCTTCGTCACATCGGCTTCCTCCCAAATATTGTATCTGTTTTTCATCTTCTCTAAAATCTAATCCCAATTTTTATTTGTAAAAAAGAAAAAAAAAATGGTAGTCTGATTGCGGGCAAATTGATCAAACCCACAGCATCAAAATTCAATCTTGTCAAATTTGATCTCGCAAGATTTCTTTTGCTTTGATCCCGCAAAAAAAATAAAATAAAATAAAATAAAATAAAAATAAATAAAAAATTGTTTGCATCAATTGTTGTCGTCCTCATCTATAAGCGGATAGTCGTCGTCTTCAAGTGCAGCCCCCGTCCAGACAGCCGTCTACGTCCACGCATCTCGGCCTTCGTCCACATCAAGGCCCCCGTCGTTATCTCGATTGAGACGCCCTACTGCTCGATTGAGACACAGTCACGACCACGTCTCGGCCCTCGTCTAAAGCATCCCCTCATTCACGTCCAACAAAGGTTCGGACAACTTTAGCCCGGTTCCGATCTCTCACATCCCGACTCCGTTATCTTGACAATTGCTGCAGCTTTTGAAGCTATTTCTTCATGGTTGCGTCTTCAACGTCTAATTCCGGTACCAGTGGTGGCCGCAGTTGTAATTCTGGTAGCGGCCGCTGTGGTGGAGCTCGCGGCAAGAGTGGTGCTCGTGCGAATGCGGCGTTCTCCAGTGGTATCGGTGATCCGTTTGTTGTTGGTTCTATTGGTTCTTCCACCGCTAGTAGAGTTTTGAGTGATTCTGATCGTCTTGCACTTGGCGATTTACAATGAACAATGGGATGACTTTGTGTTTTTGGTTAATTCCGCTAAACAAAATAATCCCTTGTCTGGTATACTTGGTTTATTTGATTGGATGTATGATTGTGGGGCAACTCATCATATGACAGGGTTCCTCGAACTTATTTCCGATGTTCGGGACATTCCCGCCCGTCCTGTTCAATTGCCTAATGGTTCTTTGACTATGGCTAGCAAGGCTGGCACTGTTTCTTTCGAGGGACGGTTTCTACGGCAGTTTCTTGTGTTCGGAAGGTTTCTGCCGATGTGTGGCATCAACGTTTGGGTCATCCGTCTGCTCAAGTATTATCCCAAGTTCTTGTTATTGATTCTAGTTCTCGTAATTTGCATAAATCGTGTGATGCTTGTTTTCGTGCTAAACAACATCATCGTAGTTTTTCTCCCAGTCAGACTGTTAGTCATGAGACTTTTCATTTGATTCATTGTGATTTGTGGGGTCCGTATCGTGTTCCGTCCTTCTCTGGTGCACGATATTTTTTGACTATTGTGGATGATTGTTCTCGTGGGACATGGGTTTATTTATTGAATGATAAGACGGAGGTTGCTTCCACATTGCTGAATTTGTTTTCTATGATTAAGCGACAATTTGATAAATTGGTGCGTGTTGTTCGTAGTAACAATGGAAGTGAGGTCATGTGTTTGGCCTCTTATTTTCGTCGTCAAGGGATTTTGCATGAGACTTCTTGCGTAGGCACCCCTCAACATAATGGGCGTGTGGAACGCAAACATCAGCATATTCTCAATGTAGCTCGTGCTTTGCGTTTTCAGGCTCATCTACCTCTTCCTTTTTGGGGTCATTGTGTTTTGACTGCGGTCTATCTGATAAATCGGACTCCTTCCTCGGTTTTACATGGTAAAACACCATATGAGATTCTTTATGGTTCGGCTCCTTCCTTGTCTCATTTGCGGGTTTTTGGTTGCCTTTGTTATGCTCATAACCAAGATCGTAATGGTGACAAGTTTGCTGCTCGGAGTCGTCGATGTCTATTTGTGGGTTACCCTTTTGGCAAAAAGGGGTGGAGTTTGTATGATTTGGATCGTCAGATTTTCTTTGTCTCTCGTGATGTGACGTTTCTTGAGACTGAATTCCCATTAGGGCTGTTATCGAATCGAACCGAACCGAGCTTAAGGTGTTCGAGCTCGAGTTCGATTAATTTTCGAACATGTTCGTGTTCGTTCGATTAGTAAACGAACAAAAAATTTTGTTCGTGTCCGTTCGTTTATTGGTTCGACACGTTCGTGTTCGTTCGTTTATCTAGTCGAACATGTTCATGAACTGTTCGAATTGTTCGACAAGTTCGTGTTCGAGTTGTTCGACATGTTCGTGTTCGTGTTTTTTAACTTTTTTTTTTATTTTAATGTCATACAAGTTATTTTATTTATTATTTAATATCTATTCATATTTATATGTTCTATTATATATGTATATACTATATATAATATATAAAATTATAAAATATTTGTGTTTTATTTAATATTTAATATATATTCATATTTATATATTATATTATACATGTATATACTATATATAATAAATAAAATTATAAAATATTTTTTTGTTCGTGAACGCTCGATTAGTTCGCGAACATGTTCGTGTTCGTTCGATAACTAAACGAGCGTAATTTTATGTTCGTGTTCGGTTCGATTGCTAAACAAACGAGTTGTTATCGAACACGAACGAACTCGAACGAGCTTTGTTCGTGAACGTTCGGTTCGAAAAACAGCCCTAATTCCCATATCAGTCAGACTCGTTTGAGCTAGATTCTTTGCCACCGCCTCTTGTTGTGCCGGTTTCTTCTGTGCCAGATGATGATGAGGATCTTTCGGTTGTCTCTTTGCCTCATGTTTCTCTCGATACTGGGTCTTCTGCTACTAATATGGACACGTCTGACGATAGGGGGGTTCCATTACCATTACCCCTCCCACGCTTCTAGTGGAGGCCTTGGGTCGGGGTCATTGAACTAAGGTTCCTTCTACTCGATTGAAGGATTTTGTGGTTGACACTATCCGACCTTCGGCTGTACCCCCCACTGTTTCTCCCTAGTCGTCTCCATCCTTCGGTACACCTTATCCTATAGCACATTATGTTTCTTTTGATTCATTCTCTCCAGCTCATCGAGTTTTTTTTGCTGCTGTCGCCTCCGCTGTTGAGCCTCGCACTTTTGCTGATGCCGTGACTGATCCTCGATGGCGAGCCGCTATGCAGGATGAGATTCGTGCCTTGGAGAATAATGGCACGTGGGATTTAGTTTCTCTTCCATCTAGGAAGCGTGCGATTGGGTGCAAATGGGTCTTTAAGATCAAGCATAAGTCCGACGGTTCCGTTGAGCGCTATAAAGCGCGTCTGGTGATTTTGGGCAATAATCAGGTGAAAGGTCTTGACTATCATGAGACATTTGCTCCCGTCGCCAAAATGGTCATAGTCCGGTTATTCTTGGCTGTGGCTGCTGCTAAGCATTGGGAAGTTCACCAGATGGATGTTCACAATGCTTTTCTTCATGGTGTTGTCTGAGGAGGTTTACATGAAGTTTCCACCTGGTTTTCGCTCTGGCGTTGATGGGCAGGTTTGCCGTCTTCGTCGTTCCCTCTATGGCTTGAAGCAGGCTCCTCGCTGCTGGTTTGCCAAGTTATCTACGGCTTTGAAGTTGTATGGTTTCTGTAAGTCTTATCATGACTACTCTCTTTTTACACTGCATCGTGGTTCTGTTCATCTGCAGGTACTAGTCTATGTTGATGATCTGATTGTTTCTGGGAATGATACCACATCCATTGCGGCCTTCAAGAGTTACTTGAGTCGTTGTTTCCATATGAAGGATCTTAGGTTGCTTAAGTATTTTCTAGGTATCGAGGTTGCTCGGAATTCTTCTAACTTCTTTCTGTGTCAGCGGAAGTATGCTCTTGACATTATAGCTGAGGTCGGACTACTAGGGAGCAAGCCAGCTGATTTTCCATTAGAGCAGAATCATCAGCCCCTCTTGCTGAGGGTGATCTATTGTCTGATCCCGAGCGATATCGTCGTTTAGTCGGACGTCTTATCTATCTGGCAATGACTCGGCCTGAGTTGTCTTACTCGGTGCATATGCTCTCTCAATTTATGCATCAACCGCGTCAGGCTCACTGGGAATCTGCTCTGCGTGTAGTGCGATATTTGAAAGGCTCTCCTGGTCAGGGGATTCATCTTCGTACTGACTACGATCTTCAACTCTATGCATGGTGTGATTCGGATTGGACGTCTTGCCTCTCACTCGACGCTCTCTTTCTGGTTGGTTTATTCAGCTGGGTCAGTCTCCTGTTTCTTGGCGAACCAAGAAACAACCTTCTGTTGCTCGCTCTTCTGCTGAGGCTGAATATCGGGCGATGGCTACTACATTGTGCGAGCTGAAGTGGTTACGGGGTCTGTTGTCTACTCTTAGTGTCGCTCACTCTCAGCCTATGCGTTTACACTGTGACAGTCAGTCTGCGCTGCATATTGCAGCGAATCCAGTTTTTCATGAGCGCACCAAGCATATAGAGGTGGATTGCCACATAGTTCGTGATGCTGTTCTACAGTGTCTCATTTCTACTACTCATGTTCCTTCTAGGGAACAACTCGCTGACATCTTCACCAAGGCGCTTGGAAAGCGTGAATTTGATTTCTTTCTTGGCAAGTTGGGCATTCGGAATCCGCATGCTCCAACTTGAGGAGGGGTGTTATTGTGTATATTTGTGTATTTACCATATTAGCTTTATTATCTGTAGCCTTAATTTTGTATATATATTCTTCGTTAATGGAGAGTTGTATCATCCAATTGAGATGATCTTTCCCACAAATTACATCTTGTTTATCTCGTATCACTTTTTAAAGTCATGATTGTTAGAAATTTTATTTGGAACAAATAAGGCTATTTGAAATTGTGGTGGTTTTATATACGTGCAAAAACTAAGCAATTTGAAAATTAAAGATTCCATTAGGTGAAACATTTTGGATCTGCGTGGAAATCTATGAAACACTGCTCTCTCGAATACAGGATGGATTGTTAGATGATGATTGCATATCCTCAAGATGTTTGGCGTGAATTATTCCAATTTGGTTATATGATTATGAATCCTCACTAAATTAGCTTATGACTTATTATGTTATCTTATGGAATTTTCGCATTCCCATAAGTTTAATTTAGTTGCATAAGTTTTTTATTTTATAAAGCGCAGGTTTATGATTTATCTCACATGTTTTTTACATAACATGCATTTTAAAAAGTATATTAAGGTTTATGATAAATAAGTTATTTCTATTGCTTTTATTATATCTGTTGATTTTTCATTCATCAGTCATAAGTTATCAACTTTTAGCTCAAAATTAACTTATAATTAATGTATTAATTAACTTATCAACTATAAACTTATAATGCTATGAATATACCCACCTTTATGATTGAGATTCATTTTCATTTCTCTAACTAAGTTTCAACCATGAATATACCCAGTTTTCTTATTGAGATTCATTTTCATGTATAATATTTGTGTAATCAATTGGAAATAAAGATGAGATTTTGTACCGACACATTAACTGTCCAAACTTCATAACTTATCTTTCTGTTTTAGGAAATGCTACAGTTTCGTTACGAAACCATTCGTCAGAGTTTTAACCGTTAGATACACATATAGTTAGTATAAGATAGATGATCTAACGGTTAAAACACCCGATGTAATGATTCTGTAATAAGACCATAGCATTTCATTCTGTTTTAATTTGTTACACATCGCTAGATGTACGAGTTAGTTTGATGAATAATCATATTCTCTTGTTTTACGGATAAAAATTTATGTACTTTTATTGTGGACTATTTGTATTACATATAGCATAACATAATTAATGTTTTTTTTTTTTTGTATTTTTAAAGTATGATATTTAATAAAAGAAAATGTATATTATAAAAACTAATTCCAACTCCATTATATGGACTGATTGATAATATTCCTTCTAATGTGATGATACGAAAGTTGTGTGTTTGGTTTTTTATTTTAAATAAAAGAGGCCATGTAGTTAGTTTTATAACGTTACGATTGGTCGGTTTAATTATTCATCTAATATATTGGTCATGTACCAAATAAGTGTATTTTATTGACATTATTATAATCACGTCATAAATTTTTAACTCAGAAAAAAGTTAGGTGCAAAATGTTTTGAAAAAGGGTAAAGTCCACTTTTGGTCCTCCATGTTTAGGGGTATCCAGACTGAGTCCCTATTATGTTTTGGTGCACAATTTTAGTCCTTAAAACAAAAAAATGAGTCCATATTATGTTTTGGTGCCCAATTTTAGTCCTTAAAACAAAAAAATGTAGTCCCTATAATAGGGAAAAATCCACTTTTAGTCCTCCATGTTTAGGGGTATCCAGACTTAATCCCTATTATGTTTTGATGCCCAATTTTAGTCCATAAAACAAAAAAATGTAATCCATTTACCTCAATTTCTGTAAATTAACGGTCCATTTTTGCTCGACTGTGATGTTCTTTATTTTTTTAAAATTTATTGATTAATGTCAACTTTGACCAAAGAAAAATAAAAGAAAATTTAAATGCTGAAAATATATTAATCAAAAATTAAACTAAAACAAGAAATTGCACCAAATTAAATTAAAATTTTTGCTCGTCTGATTTCTATTTCCCAAGCATTCGCGCTGCGGAGCAAGCCTGGAATCACAGCTACTGCTCTTGCACCCATTTCCGGGTCATGCCATCGAAAAAAATTGCACTTATCAACCCTCTGTTTTTTAACCATTTCTTATCATATTCCAATTGAAGTTCACAGAAAGTACTTACATGATATAGAGGGCAACTCAAGAATCTTCTCTCGGGATTATCATCATTCCAGCATGTAGTCAACTTTGCAACCAGCTCACATCTGCAAAATACCACACCATTTTCATCCATTTGATCGGATTTAGTCTCTAGGCGGTCAGGTTTTTTTTTTTCTACGTTTCACTGCAGTTCACCATTTCTGCCTTTTATTTTACCTTTTTTCAGCATTTAAATTTTCTTTTATTTTTCTTTGGTCAAAGTTGACATTAGTCAACAAATTTTAAAAAAATGAAGAACATAACGGTCGAGCAAAAATGGACCGTTAATTCACATAAATTGAGGTAAAGGGACTACATTTTTTTGTTTTAAGGACTAAAATTGGGCATCAAAACATAATAGGGATTAAGTCTGGATACCCCTAAACATGGAGGACTAAAAGTGGATTTTTCCCTATTATAAGGACTACATTTTTTTGTTTTAAGAACTAAAATTAGGCACCAAAACATAATAGGGACTCAGTCTGGATACCCCTAAACATGAAGGACCAAAAGTGGACTTTCCCCTTTGAAAAAACCCATCACTTCTTTGTATTTTCCTCTTCACCTACTGTTTTGATTCTATCTTGTGCGATAAAGAAAACTTAATTCGGATAAGCTTTTGTAATTGATTTTTCTTTTTGTAAACATAATGACAATAGAACTACCAATAAGTATAAACCATCTACTAATCTGGATCTAACGTATATAAATTGGTTAAGAAACGTATGCATCATTAGATATTTAAATATGCACCAACCAACTTATGAACGAACAATATATCATTATTAATTCATGTTTAGAAGAACTGTGTTAGTGCTCACTTACAAGTTACAAGTAATTAGAAGGACAATTAATAATGTGAAATTCAAGTTTTGTTTATCTATTAAATATCTTTATTGATCAATTATTCACTAACAACTTTAATACATATTTAGAAGGACAATTAATAATGTGAAATTCAAAAATTCAAGTTTTGTTTATCTATGAGATATTTTTATTGATCAATTATTCAACTTTAATGCATATTTAGAAGTTTGCAAATGCATAATTATGTCTTATGACATGTTGGAATCTAACTGATTGTATTCGTTTGGAATTTCTAAAGAATTTTTAAAATTTAAAAAATTTTGGTGTGTTTAATTTAAACTTTTTAAGACTTTTAAAAGTTTCGAGGTAGATTTTGTAAAAGTCTTACAAAATCCTGAGGTTTTTAAGTTATTCGAGCTAGGAATTCTTAAAACTTTTTTAAGATTTTAATGAGATTTCAAAAGAAAAAATCATATGTGAAATTCATTCAAAATCTCATCTCCAGACTTTAGATTTTATAGGATTCCTCATAAATTTAAAAATCTTAAAATGTCTCAATCTCAAAAAGTCTCAAAATAACGAATACAACCCTCTAAATTTACATTCCTATTTTAAGCAGTGGGGGAGATCTCATTTGAACCAAATCAGCTTTACTATTCGAATTATCAATTGAGGTGGAATATAAGAAAGTAAAAGACTTAATTGCTAATAAAACCATGACCTTTTCGAAATTTGTAATTATCAGTTCTGCTATGGAGTCATTGAATGGCTCGACTTATGGAGCCATCCACACTTATTCACCAATAGTGTATTGACACCTGTCCTTCAATAAATGGATGGCTCCATAAGAAAACCATCTGATGGCTCCATAAAATTTTTGTTATAATTATATGCATCACTTTTAAACTTGGCAAATATATACACCACTTTTATAATTTTTGGCAATTGTATGCACCGGGCCTAATTTCGGGCTTTGCCTGCTGACATGGCTGCTGACGTGGCGATTATGCTGACATGGCAATTTTTTGCTGACGTAGCGACTGACGAGGCGGCAAAAGGTATAAACAATTCCAAGATTTGAACTTGTGTCCTCTGGGTTGGATTAGGGCACTATAACCACCACACCAATCCAAATTATATATTAAATTTAATAGAACTTAATATATATGGACACTAAGTATTAATAAATATAATTAAATTTTAAAGATACTGTAAATTATATTAATAAGATATAAACTTATAATAATTAAAATATAATAAAATAAATTATATAATATTAAATAAAAAAATAAATTAAAATAAAGTAAGATAGATTATTATAGTACAGTGCATTTAAATTAAATTAAATTAAAATAAATTATTATATTTATTATTTCTTAAAATAAAATTAATTATATAAATTTGAAAATAAAAATAATAATGATAAAATTAAATTAAAAATAAACTAAATTAAAGTACACCAGTTGAAATATAATAAAAATAATATAATATAAGATAAGAAAGTAATAGAAGGTAAAATAAAATAATAAATATAATAGCTAATTATTATATTATATTATTTTTATAATATAATAAATATAAGATAATATAATTTAATAAATAATATATTATCTTATTTTATATTATTTTATAAAAAATATATTATATTATATTATATTATCTTATATTATCTTATATAATAAAATATATGATAATATAATAAATAATATATTATTTTTATTTCCAAATTTATATAATTAATTTTATTTTAATAAATAATAAATATAATAATTTATTTTAATTTAATTTAATTTAAATGCACTGTACTATAATAATCTATCTTACTTTATTTTAATTTATTTCCATTTAATAATATATAATTTATTTTGTTATATTTTAATTATTATAAGTTTATATCTTATTAATATAATTTAAATTATCTTTAAATTTTAATTGTATTTATTAATACTTAGTGTCCATATATATTAATTGCTATCATATTTAGCATATAACTTAGATTATTGTAGTGGTTATAGTACCATAATGCAACCTAGAGGTCACAAGTTTGAACATTGGCTCTGTTTTATAATTTTTGCTGCCACGTGAGCAAAAAATTGCTATGTCAGCCACGTCAATAGCCATGTCACCAAAATCGCCACGTCAGCAGCCATGTCAGCAAGCAAAGCCCAAAATTGGGCCCGGTGCATACAATTGCCAAAAATTGTAAAAGTTGTGTATATATTTGTCAAGTTTAAAAATGATGCATATAAATGCAAATTCCCAAAAAGTCATGGTTTTATCAGCAATTAAGTCTTTTTTACTTTCTTATATCACCTCAATTGACAATCGAAGGAGGTGATGCTAATTATTATGCTATGCACGGTCATATGTGCCAAATTAGCTTACTCATGATATGGGGTTAGTTTATATCAACCTCGATTAAGGTCATTTTTTTTCCCTAGAATGACTTAATTTTTGCTCCATATTTCCAATTCATGGGTCCAAGTCCAACGCACATGTTTGCATTATTGATGCTGTGATAGTTTTTATTATTTTTTTTAGAGAATGCAGTATGTGGATTGAAATGAGCATGAGAATCACAAATTCTTGTATTTTTATACATTTTTCACAAAAATTTATATTTATATTATGAAATATTATATTTTTATTTATCTTGTTTTCATAGATTATGTCATTTCAGTTCAAAAGTATATATATATATATATATATATATATTAAAAAATATATAATTACCTAACCGTTAGGCATGTCTAACATAGGTTAAAATATATGAGGGACTAATGGTGCAGTAATTATTAATATTTGTATAAGTAAATGTAAGTTTTAACAAAGCAATGGGACTTGCAATATGAGTCTTGGATATGGACTTGCAATAATTTGGATAATGCTGACTCAGTCTCTACCTTACAAAATAGATAATCGCCAGCGAAGGAAATTAAAAAATAAAATAAAATTATACAACCCCACATCAATTATGCGTCTACTCGAAACATGTGCCTCATTTTGATTTTATTTTGGTACCAATATAAATTTCATTATTTGCATATAATATTCGAGCGAGAATTCAAAATAAGCTAAAAGTGTTATAGGAGATATGCGACTATAGAGAAGATCTATAAACTTAAAACAACATATTCCAAGATAAATATATTTAACCGTAAATCCAACATTTTAATTATTAATTTAGGTTTTGATTTTGTTTGAGAGGTTGAATCTATTTCTTTATAATTCTTTTGTAACATCCTTCAGCCTAACAATGTCTTACTTATGGTATATTTCATTCGAGCAGAAAACTCGGGTCCAAACAGATGCCAACAATGGTGGGACTAAAGGAAAAAATGTTGAGGTGTTATTGCCAATATTTTTAGATATCAACCGAAAATTCACACTCAATATATAAAAGGATTAGGTGAATAATCAACATGTCTTGGTGACATTGTTCCCCATAAGAAGTTACAAGGAAATGAAGTACTCCAAGTTAAATTAAACTTCATGTGGGTAGGGTGTTTAATGGAAGTCAACTTAATTAGTGCAGAGTTTAGTTTCTCATTTGGAGATTGCAAACTAATAAAATACTATGATACCGTACAAGTGAGTTTGGTTGCAATAATAGTTAAGCTTGATATAATCTTTTTGATTTATTAAATATTATTCACTAAATTCAATTAGCCCATTAACTTATATGGTCGATGGTTGATAACTATAACGTTTAAGACGAGATTACTTTTTTATCGTTCATTTACAATGAAATCTTCAAATCTTGCCTCACTTCAAAATTTAGATTTCTTCCATGCATTGTAAGAGCACTCACAATGCATTGGGTCACTTAAAAAAATGACTTATGTCATGTAGGAAATAGAGTTAGTCTATAAAAATATGTCTTCCAATGAAATTAAAAATGGACATGGTCTAGCTTATGTGGCAATCAAAAAAAGAGACAAAGTCCACTCTTAGTCTATTTTGGACAAAAGTACAAACTTGAACAGATAACAGTTATTCTTAATTTATTTTTTCTTTCAATAAAGGAAATATAATAGAGCATTTCTATTGGTTGACAGATATTCTAGATCTAGTATTTTATTTTTTGCACTGAATAACTTTCGATTTTTTTTTTTTACTTGAGTTTGTACATGTCATTTAGGACTTAAGTCCATTTATATGCTACATTTGTAGAATTGATAAAACTATTTTCAAATTCTTCAACCTATTTATACATTTATCTAATTCTATTTTTCTCCTCAATTTTAAATTACACTAACAGTTTTTCCTTTTTTTTAAAAAAAAAAGGAAAAAACAAATTGAGAAAAATTTTAGTTCTCTCTCGCTGTCGGAGTCGCGGGGCAACGACAGCTAGCAACAGCGGTCGAATGACGTGCCGATGTCGGGGTTAAGGGGTGGCGCAACAAGCAGCAACGGCGGAGAGGTGGCTTGCCGAGCGGCCATGGACAAGGTGTGGGTATTTATGTAAATTTGAAATCGAAATAGTGATGGTTTACACATCGAATCATTTATTTAATTAAAATAATTGACCGATATTGTACTAATTCGAGTTCGATTACACTATAATTGACCGATATTGTACTAGTTTGACTTCAATTGGACTAATTAGAGGTCGATTACACTATAATTAACCGAGATTGTACTAATTCGATTTCAATTGAAGTCAAATTCGAGTTCGATTACACTATAATTGATCGAGATTGTACTAATTTGACTTCAATTGAAATCCGTTTTATTCGTTTTTTTTTTATAATCCGTTTTTATTTTTTATTTATTTATTTACATAAATAAGCCACCCATTACACATCACACCTCATAGGTAGGAAACCTAATATTGAAATATCTTAATAATTAACCGACCCATGTCTTATTTCAATGACTTATTTATTGAAACCAAACATGTTATATGATGTATACATTATGAAATGGTGTGATAATCTAATCAATCCATCCAACCAAAAGGACCCTAAGAGTATTTAAAAATAATAATATTTGTATAATAAACAAATAAGTACTACAATTCATATTTTTATTTTTTTATGAGATAATTAATAATATGAAATACATTATATAAGCAAAGGATAAAGAAAATAAAAGAAATATTGTTTTATCTAACATAAAAAATAAACTCGCGGCTTTATTTAAGTAATAGTTAATATTTTAGAATTTTTTAATAATTATTTTATGTAATGTTTGATTTCCATATATTTTCAATATATATCAAAACATGCATTGAAATGATTGTTTTATGGTGTATTAATGAATTAGATTGTTATTATTTTACATAACCGATTTATAATGTTATATGATATTTTTTAGTTTGGTTTGATAAATAAATTTAGTTTTCTATAATGATATATAAAATCATTTTACATTTTATATGTGCAATATGAATGTCAAATCAAAAATCGTGAAAATGATTAATTTAATATATCTTATGTAAAAAATAAACTACAAATAAAAATTTAATTTTAAGAATACATACATATAATAATTAATATATGAATAAAATAAGATAAATGGTATACGATAATTTAAGAAATAAGTACAGTAAAATAATTTATGGTAGTTAACATGAAAAGGTCAAATTGTTTATAGATGATATGGTTTCTTTAAAAAATTAATATATATCCAAACCTAGTTACGAAACAATAAATTGGCACATAAGATTTTGAAGCATGTGAATTTGCCACTTAAACTCAGCATATATATTTGATACTGATATGGGATATTATATAGCTAAGGAATAGACCGGTTTGCATCATCGGTCGAGCAACCTCGAAGTGGAGAAAACCGGATTGGTAGAAGGATGATCGACCAAAAAGAAGGAGATCGAGCAGAACAGCATAACTGGTCGAGGATCGACCAAAAGGGAGGAGATCGAGCAGAACAGCAGAACTGGTCGAGGATCGACCAAAAGGGAGAAGATCGAGCAGAATAGCAGAACTGGTCGAGGATCGACCAAAAGGGAGGAGATTGAGCACTCAACGGGGGAAGAGCAGTCTAGAGCGTGGCTTGAACGCGAGAAGGCGCGTGGATGACGTTTAGAAGATCCCAACGGCCTGCGCAGGAGAATAATCTCCCTCAGCTCAGAGGGACACGTGGAGAGAATATATTGGTGCAGAGTGATAGTGGCGAAAAGCACCCCTGACATCTCTGACACACGCACACTATGTGTGTACGGACGGGCAGTACGGGCAGGACAGCTCACCAAAAGCCGGGCAGTTTTTAGGGCAGGTATCTCACTTCTATATATATGGGAGTGGGTCTTTTCTTGTAGCCTACGATTTATCCATTCTTTACTTTGGAAAATTGAACAAACACATACTGACTTAAGCATCGGAGGCTCTTCACCGGAAAACCCCTACGGTGTGAGAGTTATGTGTAGGAACGCGGCGTTCTACCGGCGAGGAAGAAGGAGGCAAGCTGATTTCAAGCCGGTCGGAGTGTTTTGTGTTACCAGATACATATGAGGTTTATAAAAAGAATTTAGATAATATAATATGATGATTTTGAGTGAAAGAGAAATTTTGTTGAAAAATGTGATGGTAATGATTTGTTACAATAAGAAACTTGTGTATATGAGATATATGGAAGAATAACAAAAATATTAATTTCTTAGGAATCAATAATAATTAAAGAAAAATATTTCTTAGCCACATTTAAAAAAAAAATGTTGTTTTTTTAATGTGGCATTATAAGTATTTCTTTGTAATCAATAATAATTAAAGAAAAATATTTCTCAGCCACATTTTAAAAAGAAAAATGATATTTTTTTAATGTGTCATTAGTGTGTCAACATTTTTATTTTTATTTTCCAAAGAAAAGAAGATGTGAAAGCTAAATAATTTCCACAAGTTTCCAAACAAAGATAGTAGACATTGTAATAAAAATTTCCCCTATATTACCTAATTAGTATGTATTTGCATAAAATGGACCTCTCTAGTAGAGTACAACAGGACCACGGGGAAAAACAGGACCACATTAACTCTCCCCTTTATCTAAACTAGTACGAGTCTCGTACAGTGAACGGGTAAGAGATATTCATTAATATTTATAAATTAAATATTCTTATTAAATAATTTTTATAAATTAAAAATATATAATCAATATGTAATGCAATTTACCTATATTAATTTATTGAAAATGTTATAAAAATTTTAAATTGTGCAAAATTACATAAAAATGTCTATTCAAAATTAGTATACAACCTGTGCGGTACACATAACTGATAATAAATTACATTATATTCGTTTCAAAATACGTATCATTTCAAAATTTTATTCAAAAAATCGATTTGACTATACGTAATTCCATAAAATAGTTATTTTGGTAAAATGTTATCATATATTTAACAACCTATGTGAATAATAACTATAAATATAAAATTTATATTGTTTCATTACTTAAAATAATTTATTATTGTATAAACTATTCAAATAAAAAAAATTAAGTAGTTGAGTTAATTCAAGCAGGACGAGGTTGCGTTCACACTTGAATCAATTAATTACGGTACCGTCCATAGTGTGAACGCAACGTTGTATGGTAAGTTCACACTTGAATCAATTAATTACGGCCGTCCCTAGTGTGAACGCAATGCTGTATGTTCAGTACCTCGTCCTGCTCGTCCTGAACATACAACGTTGTGTTCACATTTGAATTCAAGAATTTATAAATTATAAATAATTGACGATTTCGTTTACATCCAAGTTCATATTGACCCGTAAGTTATGAATAATTATTTTTTACTTTTAAATTTAAATAAAATTCTTTTTTTTTTCAATATATTATATACCAAATTTAAACCATGTAACTAATAAAGGTAGCTGCAAGTTTTGTCAATATATATTCCAAATTAAAATCATGCAATTAATAAAGGTAATAGCCGCGATATTTGACCAAAATGATTCTGTACATTAATTTAGGCGGGATATTTTAAATTTCGGCAAAAAATATTACTCAATATAGTAAATACTTTAGGCGAGAAACTAAAAGTTTTTTTTGCTGATTTTTAGTTGCTCATCAAGTAAATATCATTGTCTCTTTATATATTAATATATGTCAGTCCAAATTCCAGTTGAAATTGATCTGAGAGAGTATAACAAAATTGTGTACGTAACACTTCCTAAATTCTAATAATCCACCGTTAGATGTACAAAACTACAAGCAAATGCATATGCATTAGCGTACAGATATGTAAAATAATGTTGAGTACACAGCTTATATTCGAATATGCCAATTGGAAGTCGATTCAAAAATATATATTTCGAATATGCGAAAATGTATCCTCAANCAATTGAATGTTGCACAATTCCTTTATATATAAATTTATAATTTCAGTGACGGGTTGATATAGATATGTGCTTTCTACTGTCAAATACACATTTTTTTAACTAAGCTTGAGAATTATTGTCGAATTTTATGGAAAACTCCACTGGATGATTCATGAGTTCTAATGTGTTGAGGATCTTGATTTTTAAAATGATAGTTTAGAAATGTAGTCGTATATTAAGTAATTTTTAAAAAATATTTTTCTACTTTTTATTTTCTATTTTCTAAACATTTATTTTTTTCAAACCCGAATTTTGTTGGTTGTTTAATTTTTATTTATTTTTAATAAACGGGTATGTGATAGTTAAAATTTTTGGGCCCATATTTAAAGTCATTGATCGCTCAATCAATGCAATCGGCTTTGTTTCGCCACACAATAGTTGTCAAATCAATTTGCCCTAGAGATAATCACATTTTCACGTGGAACGAACTTAAGCGGCATCAATACTAAACTGCTTTAGATATCAAATTTGTCTACCAATTAATTAGGCAATTCTTATTCACCCTAAATTAGGATAGAAAACATTTCCACTAATTAATATAATATATTTATTCTGTTATTCTACATTAATAGTACGTACATGGGCGGATCTAGCAAATATAATGAGTGGAGGCCTAATTATTTAATAAAAAAATATATAAATATTTTAGCGAAAAGTGGTAATACAAAAACATAACTTCATAGTCATTTTTTACGAATTTTCATGACCTGATATGGTTCTATAATAACATCATTATCAATTTTCAAAAAGATTTCCATCTACATAAACTAGAAGCCTATAATTTAGACTATCATTGCTCATTCGATTGCTCAATATATTTTTAATAATATTCATTGCGGAAAATACACCCCACGCTAGCTGTTGAAGGGACTTTTTTGAGACATTTTCACAAATACTTTGTTGACGGGGCTTTCTTTGAAAATATCTCTCCATATCTAATATACAAAAATAATGTTATAAATTTACAATCAATAAAATTATTTATTTTGACATATCACACTTTAAAGAGCTATAAACACCTAAAAATTGTTTAAATTTGCAATTTTACATAAAAAATTATATTTACCAATACCTTAAAAAAAGAAGAGTAACTTTTACATCGAAGAGTAATTTTTACCTCTTACAAGTCCCTTCCAAAACAATTAGACAAAAAAATTGATATATCCTTTCTCTGTCCCGTCCTGTAACTTTGTTTGTAAACCTAGCACTCTTTTAATTTGTTTAATATTTGTTAAATGCTTATTTCATTATTATATTAAGTTTAGTAGTTAGTTGGACTCCAATTATGGGCTAGTAAATTATAGTTGGGAGTGTAATATACCTATACTAGGTGTTTTTTATTTTTTTCCAGGCCCACACTGGTCTTCATTGGGCTCCGCCCCTGAGTACGTACCCCGTGCAATGTACGGGACAAATATATTAAATGAGTTCGTTTAAGTCTAAAAAGTAAAAGGGTTATCATATATTTTTTACTTAATTTTTAGTTTTAAGTTTTATTAGTTTTAAGTTTTATCTTATAGTTATTTTGTTTGAAAAATTTGTTAACCAGCGTTGTTTTTTAGCTAGAACATATGAAAATGTTAGAGCTAATTTGTAAAATAACTAATATATTATCTCACTAACACATTTATGCTAATATAAATTTTCAAAATAACCCCAAAATTTAATAAGATGGATTAAATCCCAAAATTTAAGGCAACATTTAATGTTGTATGATTTTTTAAAGAATAAAATAAGAAAAAATAATAAAACGTACTATTTATGGGTTGCATTAAATGCTGACTTATTTTTTTGCTACTACTTTTGGTAAACGATTATTCTTATTATATATACTAGTCTGTGGCCCGTGCGATGCACGCGAAAACAATATTATGATTCTATTATAAATTGAATATATAAATAACATTAATCATGATTTACTCATTGTTTTTAAATTAAATTGGGTTGGATTAGTAGGAACGATAAAATATTTATTGTCGAATCTGTCAACACCAGTCGGTTGGATTAGTAGGAACGATACGATTTCCTAAACAAAATTTGTTACATTTAAAATTATTTTAAATTAATTACATATTTAAATAAAATAGAGATTTATAAATTTTTTATATATTTTAGTAATACATTTTATTTAAATTTATTACAAAAAGTACTATATATACATTAAAATGTTTATAAATTAAAATCGAACAAACCACAAATGATTTAATAAAATAACTTGATTGTTTCGATGACGGTCCGATTCTGAAAATCTTATATTTACTGTATATTAATAAAAATTATAATAAAATATTATTTTATTGACATAAATATTTACCAAATGATATATAAATATTCATTAATCATTTAACATGTTGTCATAAAAGTATTGTTAATATGATTATTTGAAGTTTTAACTACATCACATTCACGTAATAAATTATTTTCAATATTAAAATTTATATTTAGGTTCAATAATCGATTTGGAATGATCAACCTGATACATAACTTAGTCACTTGGGACTAACCAAGTTGTGTCAAGTTTTTTGACTATTTTAACACCTAAAAGTAATTCAATCAACCTGGACAGTGCCCTAATTCAATCACACGATTGATCCAAAGGAATTTTCTTATTTTCTTTAAATATATTTAATTTATGAAATAAAAATATTTTATGATTCATATAATAAATGTCTACACTAAATGATAGTATGTTAAGATTATAAATTGTATATCTAAAGATGAATTAATTATTTTTACTTTATGGATATTAATAAATAACAAACATAGCAATTATCAAAAAATTAAGATTAATTGATTGATTATGCAATTTAAATAATATTTTTAGCGTTCAATAACTTTTTTTTTTTGAAAGGCACAAATATAAAAACTGGAACGTTAAAACTTTTGTTATATTTTGAATTGAGATTTTATAAATATAGAGACCGAAATTTTAATGTTGTTTGTTGTTTATAAGAAAAATAAAATAAAAATAAAAACATGCACACTTAATAGATCTTGGCCGGATTTCTTAAATAATAAAATGAACTAAAGCCCGAAATTTAAGGTAGCATTTAATGTTGTATGATTTTTTAAATTAACAAATAAGAAAAATAATAAAACTTACTATTTATAGGTTGCATTAAATTCTGACCTATTTTTTTGCCACTATTTTTGGTAAATGGTAATTATATATATATTTCAAAAAAAATATATATATATATTTTATATATATATATATATTTCAAATAAAAACTAGTCCTGGTGTGAGAACCGTGAGAACCATATTTGATGCTATTTTTGATTGTGTATGATGCTATTTTTAATCTCACATGATGCTATCATTTTTACAAATGCTAACATAAATTGTGTTGCTATTTTTAATAAAATACATCCTGATTAAAAATAGCACTAAAATACAATCAATCATAGCACTACATACAATTAAAAATAGCGGTTCTCACGGTTCTCACGCTAGGACTTAGTTCTCATTTGAACCAAATTCTATATATATATATATATATATATATATAGGAGTTTGTTCAAATAAAAACTAGTCCTGGTGTAAGAACCGTGAGAACCGTATTTGATGCTATTTTTAATTGTGTATGATGTTATTTTTCATATTAGATGATGCTATCAATTTTACAAATGCTAACAGAAATTGTGTTGCTATTTTTAATAAAAATTCATCATGGTTAAAAATAGCACTAAACACTATCAATCATAGCACTACGCACAATTAAAAATAGCGGTTCTCACGATTCTCATATTAAGAATTGTTTCTCATTTGAACCACATCCTATATATATATAAGATTTGTATTTGTATTATATTTTACTAAGACACTATGTCTAGTCTATGCAGCTCTTTCGAGTCGTCTCTATGTAATTAAATAAATTTCTAATTACATGAAAAAGAAAAATATTCATGTTGTAAATTTGATTTAAAGCGAGAATTGTAATGATAACAAAAATAAAAGAAGATCATTTCTTTATATGTTATACCTTAATAACAAAACTTTAAAATATACATTGAATTACAACAAGTGATTAATTGAGGGAAACCTAAGAATCATTGTTTTATATAAATTTATAAATAAAATTTAAGTTCTGGCTAATTTGACTGTATATTCATAAAATTGCATTGGGAGAGGGAACCAAGGATAAACAAGCACCAAATGAACTGAATGTGAATGTTAAATGTCCAGTGTACTGAATGTGAATATCTATAGAATTTATAATTTCTCATTTAGTTCGTCTAAATTATATGAGCATCTCCAGTGTACTGAATGTGAATGTTAAATATCATTCCACGTGTTTGTACTTAATTGGATAACTGATTCCCTCAATATGAGCGTTGACAGTAAGAATAGGAACAGTCAAATTCTTCGTGCAATGCACACACTTTCTTTCCTAGGGATTCTGTTAAACTGATTTTTTTCTGAGTCACATTGTCAAATGCACTTTCTCACTTCAAACAGTAGGCTTGATCACTGTTAAGCCACGTCAAAAATAATGGGATCATAATAGTGCCAATTGAAGAGATAAATATGAAGACATTGTCTTCAATAATGACATGACCCTTATTTTTTGCACTTATTTTTTGCACTTAAAAACAGTGCACTAAAGATGCTTTAAAGGCCACAATTGAAAAACGTTAAATAGCATATTAAATTCTTTTTTTTTTTCAATTTAATCTCAACTTTTTAATTTTGACAATAAAAGACATGAGTTTTCAATTTTTGCAATTCGAAGCACCGAATCAATTAACTGCCAGAGGCTTACGTGGCTAGTTATTTGAAATGAATTGAGGGGAATAATAACATGTCAAAAATAAAAAAATAATGAATAAAATTAAAATACTTCCCCTCATAAAAATATGGGGCTTAAACCCGATTTGTATTATTGCGAAAAATGAAGAATCTATCATTATATAAAAAGAATAATCTTTTTATAATTTTAGAAATATTTTCTTGCCAAATACATTAAATGTATCCTATATATAGTAATTGTTGGACAATATTGATAAGACAATAAAATCGGTCAATTAATTGTGTTAGAATCTGTTTTCTTTATTCCTATTTTTTGGTATTGAAAATCGCGTTATAAAATCTCATAACATAAATCTAGAGTTTATCTCTTATCTGTTACAAAATCTATCTCATAGCATAAATCTAGAGTTTATCTCTTATCTGTTACAAAATCTCATTGCATACGTCTCACGAGTTTAAAATTGTTTCCTTTTTCCCATTTTTTGGTATGTTTAAAATTGTTTCCTTTTTCCTATTTTTTGGTATTGAAAATCGCCGTTATAAAATCTCATAGCATAAATCTAGAATTTATCTCTTATCTGTTACAAAATCTCATTGCATACGTCTCACGAGTTTAAAAAATCTCATCTCTTATCTTTAAAGATTTAGAAAAATAAAATAAAATAAAAACCAATTCATAATTACTGCTAGAAATCATTATCTATTTTATAAAGCTAATTTTTATCAGTCTAATTATTAATATTTTACAAATATTATAAGCTAACAATACATCCTCGATAACAATGTAAAAAGTATAATAATAATGGCGTGTAATCAATTTTTTAGATGGAAGTAACGCCATAAATTTGGTATCATCTGACATAATGTCTTTTTTAAATTATGCTTATAATATTTTAGATATTTTAAACAAATTGTTTAGACATTTTTTTACATATTCGTATATATATATATATATATATATATATATATATACATAATTGATGTTAAATTTAAATATTTGTAGACATGTTTTCTTTACAAAATGTTTTCCTTCTAAAATTGTTTAGAAAAGTTGCAGGTGACTTCACATCTTTCAAAAATAATATAGAAAATTTTGAATACTTTTAAATATACTAATATAATATTTTAGGTGTTTTTAATATTAAACATACAAATTTTATATTCTTTTATACAAAATAATGTAAATTTCATATTCTCTTATACAAAATATTTTTACATTGTTTGACCCGAATCTTTAATTTATAATTATTAAGTATTGTTTATCCTCCTCTTTAATTTATAATTATTTTTTTTTTCTTTCTCTTTTTAAATATGATCAATAGTAAATTTTCACTTATGTCATTGAGTGACTCAAACTCGAGGTCTATTTATAATATTATTAATTTAATATTGTTCCCGTGCATCGCACGGGTTACACACTAGTTCTAAATTATCAACTCACCTGTTCACCTTAATAAAGAGTAAATGCTAACATATACGCCATACCTAGATGAAATTTCCGGTCGAAAAATTTCAATGTTCTAGATGTATGAAATAAGAATAATCGTTCACAACTCTAATTTTATTTTTTATTTTATTTTTTCATTTGCAACATGTCCTCTTCTCTCTCAAGGTGGATAACGAGACAGACACGTAAACATCCGACCAACAATTTATAAATTGCATACTTAGATTTGTAAAAAATTCAATTACAAATTGCAAACAAAGTAAAGATGGTTACTTAATCTAATTATACCCATTAAAAAATTACAATCCCAAAGAAAAAGCCACTCCAATAAGAACAAACAAAGAAACATCAAGAACTGGGAGCATATTCTTTCTCACAAATTATTGGATGCTTAAAATCTTCAATTATTCGTGACATTTATTCAATTAAAACTAAAAATAATAATAAAAAAAAAATAAAAAATACATCGCTCACGTTAACCCAAACAACGTTAGATATTGACTGTGTCCACCAATTGTGTGGCAAGTCGTCGCTGGTAGCCTGGTACACTCTGAAAATGATAACATTATCCACTCCACAAATAAAAATAAAATAAAAAGAAATTTAATGTATATTTTAATATTTTTGTGGGGCCCACACACCCACCGTCACCTCCTATAAATTCGCTCCCCAAGCGGTGCAACCCAAAAACAAAAACGATAACTCGTTCAAAGATACTACTAAAAGCGTCAACGTGTAGCACTCTCCCTTCGTTTAGTGCTAAAAACGCTGAAATTGCCCCACGTTTTTTTGGCTGTGCTCTCTAACTCAGTTTCTCCCATTAAATTTGAGGAATTAATTTTTTATAATATCCAATTTGCAGAAAACATTTGTACGTATAAATTATTACCATGTGTGGAATATTAGCTGTTTTGGGCTGCTCTGATGATTCTCAGGCAAAGAGGGTTCGGGTTCTCGAGCTTTCTCGCAGGCAATTTTCTTTCGTTTTTGATTTGATTATTGTTTTATTGTTCTTATTACATTTTTTTTTTTGGTT
>BKCP01000447.1:355973-369759 GCA_008636005.1 Striga asiatica | reverse complement strand
TGAGGGCATGTGTTTTATCTCTTGATTAGTGTTGATGAGATCGCAAGCAGATTCTTGCATAAATCATTCTAACTGTTAGGCGATTCGACTCGCCGTACATTTTTAACTAAAAATGCCTATTTTATCTTATGAAATATCCGCTTTTGTTTAAGTTGCATTTCAATTTGGAAGTAACATATCGGCATAGTTATTTTTTTAGTCCTGTTGGTTTAACGTCATAGTAATTTTGGAAGGTTCTAATAATTTGTTTTGTTGGTCCTATGATTTAATATTTTGCTACAATTTTACTGAAATTGCAACAAGTTCATGAGTTCCTTCATTTTTGATTAAATTTAAACTTTTGTTTTTTATTCATGTATTTTGTTGCAATTTTAGCTCTTAAAGGATTGAAATTACAACAAAATAAATCATAAGACTTTAGGACTCAAAAGGTGAAAAGTTAAAATTTTGGGATGAAAATTGCTATGACATTATATCAACAAGAATAAAAAAGTGTATTTTTGCCTAACACATCTTTAGTTGGTCTATGCTTTTTCTTAATTTTGTCCTAAGTACTAACCATTTAGGTGGATTGATTTGATGGCCATGATTTTCTTGAACATTTGGACTAAAAGTCTCAAACACTATATGTTCATAAAGAAATGGATATTTAAAGGATCTTTTTTTTTTGGCAACTGTAATTCATCCCTGAAAAAATATGTAAATATTATACAGATTGAAGCATCGTGGGCCTGACTGGAGTGGAATATATCATGATGGGGACTGTTATTTGGCCCATCAGAGACTGGCCATCGTCGATCCAGCTTCCGGCGACCAGCCGCTCTTCAACGAGAACAAGAAGATTATAGTCACTGTATATATATATATATCCCTTTTTATTACATTCTCTGTTTCTTTCTAGTTCCTTTTCACATGATAATTGTAATAAAAATTGGAACTTTAAACTTGTGTATTGTTTTTAAGGTAAATGGAGAAATCTACAACCACGAAAAGCTTCGTGAGCTTCTACCGAATCACAATTTCCGTACCGGAAGTGATTGTGATGTCATCGCTCATCTCGTGAGTAGTTTTTATTGTGTGTGTGTTCTTTTTTTTTTTTTTGTTTTTGGCCTTAATTCACTCAGTATGAAGAATTTGGAGAGGATTTTATCGATATGCTCGATGGTATGTTTTCGTTCGTGCTGCTCGATTCTCGTGATAACAGCTTTATTGCGGCTCGTGATGCGATTGGAATAACTTCTCTGTATATCGGCTGGGGGCTCGACGGTAATTACTATTCGCCTATTTGGTTTTTGTTAAGAAAATTTTAGACTGGAATTTTGATGTTAGGTTGAGTTGAAATGAATTGTTCTTTGCTTAGGCTCTGTTTGGATATCGTCCGAGCTCAAAGGTCTTCACGACGAGTGTGAGCATTTCGAGGTTTTCCCGCCAGGTCACATATACTCGAGTAAAAATGGAGGTTTTAAAAGGTGGTATAATCCTCCGTGGTTTTCCGAATCTATTCCTTCGACTCCTTACGATCCGCTAGTTCTGAGACGTGCTTTTGAACAAGTGAGAGATTTTTTATTTTTTGCATATATATATTTTTTTTTAAAGTGGTTTTTTCGATTTGTTTTATGAAAAGAAACTAATTTGAATGTGGCTTGCAGGCTGTTGTGAAGAGGCTTATGACTGATGTACCCTTTGGAGTTCTTCTGTCGGGAGGGCTCGACTCGTCGTTAGTCGCCTCTGTTACCGCTCGTTATTTGTCGGGCACGAAAGCAGCTAAACGATGGGGTTCTCAACTTCATTCCTTCTGCGTGGGCCTTGAGGTAAATAAGGTTCTTCATCTTTCGGCTTTTTTTTGTATCGGTTAAAATTTTAGAGCCGATTTTTTTACTTGCTTCTTGTTTTTAGGGATCACCCGATCTAAAAGCTGCGAGAGAAGTTGCTGATTATTTGGGCACGGTTCATCACGAGTTTCACTTCACTGTCCAGGTGAGTCTTTCTTTTAAAAAAAAAATATATTTTCATTGTTATTTTTGTTCATTGATATATTTGTTGCTAAAATACAATTTTTGTCCTTTGTGGACTAAAATTGCAACAAAACTTTAAAGGACTGACAATTCTAAAATTGTATATTTTGGATGGACTTTTGATTAGAAATTACAAATTCAATCTTTTGAATTGCAGCAAGATATTAAATTACAATATTGGAATTAGTATAATGTCATTCGTGTGGGACCTAAATTGCTACATTCATAATCTAATTGGACCAGAATTGCATTTTAGGCTATATTTGTTGAGCTTTTCTTATTATGCTATATTTGTTAGGATGGAATTGATGCAATCGAGGATGTTATTTACCATATCGAGACATATGACGTGACTACGATCCGAGCAAGCACCCCAATGTTCCTCATGTCGCGTAAGATCAAGTCGCTTGGGGTCAAAATGGTAATTTCTGGTGAGGGCTCGGATGAGATTTTCGGTGGTTACTTGTACTTCCACAAGGCCCCGAACAAGGAAGAGTTTCATCGTGAAACTTGTCGAAAGGTTTGATTTTGTTGAAATTTATGTACGTGAACTAAAATGATATATACAACATATAGCATAACGATTCGGTTGATTTTTTTGTATATATATATATATATATCTTTTTTGTCACATGTCCTGCAGATCAAAGCACTTCACCAATATGATTGTTTGAGGGCAAATAAGGCAACTTCCGCATGGGGTCTCGAAGCTCGGGTCCCCTTTTTGGACAAGGAGTTCATGAATGTGGCTATGAGCATTGATCCCGAGTGGAAAATGGTAACGACCCGGATTTTTTTACGGTCTTTTAATTTACTTTGTATTGAACATTACGAGTGAAATCTAAGAAAGAATATTACAGATAAAACCCGACCAGGGGCGAATCGAGAAGTGGATTCTTAGGAGAGCTTTCGACGACGAGGAAAATCCGTATCTCCCCAAGGTAATTAACTTGTAATAATGAGATATTGGCAAAAATCTTAATGGTGATTTTATTTTTCCCCTTTTCACTGATTTTTTTGAATAAATTTATCTGCAGCATATTCTGTATCGGCAGAAGGAACAATTCAGTGATGGCGTCGGTTATAGTTGGATCGATGGGCTTAAAGCTCATGCGGCCGAGCATGTATGTTCTTATTTTTTCAATAAATTCAACCAAAAAATAAAAATAAAAAATAAAAAATTCCAACATTTTTTAATATCATAGCTCAATTAGTGTTTCATTTCTTGACGACTCGAAATAGGTCACGGACAAGATGATGCTTAATGCCGCGCATATCTTCCCGCATAACACTCCAACCACTAAGGAGGCCTACTATTATCGGATGATATTCGAGAGATTCTTCCCACAGGTAGAGAAAAAAATAAATAATAAATAAATATATCCACAAAACATCAAATTAAATAATAAAAAAAAATGACGATTTGTTTAATTTCCATGATGTGCAGAACTCGGCCAAGCTCACGGTTCCTTGTGGGCCCAGCGTGGCTTGTAGTACTGCAACTGCCGTGGCATGGGATGCATCGTGGTCGAAAAACTTGGACCCTTCTGGCCGGGCAGCCTTAGGCGTGCACGACTCGGCCTACGAGAATAATCCACCCAACATTGGCTTGGCAGCATCCAATGTAGTTGGGCCCATTCCACTAAACAATGGGCCGAGCCCACCAGAGCTCACTATCCGAAGCTAGTATCTTTCATGGTGTCAATAAAGGCTTAATTAGCCGTGTGTGAGGCAGATTTGTTTGGTGTGTTGACGAATATGATGAAGCTACGATAAAAATTGTTGTTTGATGTATAACGAATATGATGATGATCAATGCTACTATGATGGGTTTGTTGTGTAGGGAAAATGGTCGAGCTTGAGCTTGATTAGTAGTAGCTTCTGTTTTTTATGTCTCTTTTATTTCTTTGTTTTATGTTTGTCGGAGTCGATGCTTGAAAGGAGTTGTTATGTGCAATGCAATATATTTAATATGCACGATATCGGTTTCGGTTTTGGTTTCTTGTATACGATACGACCGAGTGTGAACTTTGCTAGGTCGAAATGAAATTGGTGATATTTTTATACGGTACGCTATTTAAAACATTGAATTTACACGTACACGTACACACATAATATTTTTGGCAGATTCATTCATTAATATTAGTAATTATTAGTGATTTTCTAGGAATTTAGGCAGTTTTATGTACTCAGTACATCCATAATTCATCCACAAAGCCTAGAAATTTTCAAGTTAGGCTCTCCTCTTGGTAATTATTTATTTGGATTTTTGTTGCTCAATTTGTTTTATTTTAAATGTCTATGAAGTTTGTTGCTCAATTTGATTTTTTCTCTCAATCACTTGATTGTCCAATTCAATATCTCAATGTTTTTATTTTTATTTTTTTTGGTCAATGGATTTTTATAAGTACAGATATAAGTTAAAATTATTGTGTCCGTAATTTGTAACACTAAACATACACACTCACGCTGAAAATTATTTTAAGCAAATAAATGAACGAGAGATTTTTAAGCAAACAAATAAATAATAGACTATGAAGCAAATAAATAAACGACAGACTAATTTTTGTAAAATTTATCTTCTATTAAATATCGAGTTGAATTTATGAAAAATAGTCTTATTAAGGTTAATTTAAGATTATTTTATAATAATTTTGATTGAGAATCACATTCATGAATTTATTGTAACAACTGTATAAAGCTCATCATATTTTTTTATATTTAGAAAAAAAAAAAATAATCCGAATAAAAATTTTAACCTTAAATAATTCCACTAAATTATGTAAAATAATTAAAAATATTTAAAATAATTTAAATAATTTATTTTTGTAATTCAGAATTTCGAAATATATAGTTGAAAAAGGTGAAAGAGATGCAACTAAAAAAAATAAAAAATATAAGAAGAGAAATATATAAGTTGAAAGAACAATAGGTATTGACTAACAAAATATTTGGCCAGCTAAAATATGAAATACAAAAGTATTAGTTAGTTTTTTTTATTTTTATTTTTTATTTTTTATTTTTTTTGCTACAAAAAGTATTAGTTATTTAAATTACACTACTACTAGGAAAAATAATTTTGTCAATTCTAATTGTGACATATTTTATCAAATATCACCAAAGAACATCCCATTGGAAATCTAAAATTTACTACAATCGGATAGATAAAATGATAAATAATTCAGTTCACAATTGATGAAGTGAACCCCAGGCTCTTTTTCTCTCCATCTACCCGTCCACCAAAAACGCTTTTTTCTCAGTCCTAAATTTTCTCCTCAGATTCTTGTCAATACCCCTCGATCTTCTTCGATCGACCATGGTAATGGCTTTCCTTTGTGCTCTTTGTAGCATATCCTTCCTTTTTTCCCTAATAATTCGTTCGATTCTGTTTTCTGTGTCTTTTCTTTTGTTTTGTGTTCTGATGGGTTGTCAGATTCGCGGTTTTTGTGGTCTGAGAGATTGAAGTCAAAGATTGAAGCTTTTTGTTAGATGGGTTTTGATTTAAGTTCTTTTTTTTAGTTTGTATTTTTTTATTGTATTGACCTTTTCTCAAAATTTTAGATCGGATGTAGCGTTGCTTGATTAACTTGATAAATTCTGCTTTTGTAAATGTTTTTGTTAACCGATCTTCGATTTGCCTTGAGTAATGCTCTTTCTTCTGTGTTCTCTGTAAAATTTAGGTCATGTTTAGTTTTTACTTGAGCTGACTAAGTTCCAACATGATTGTGACATTCAATAATCAGACATAACTTCGACGTAGCGGGTTCATTGATGAGCACCGATTTGGGTTTCTGCTAAGTTTGAGTGTCATTTGTCTGAACAGTTTTGATGAAAATAGATTTTCTTGTCCAAAAAAATATGATATAGCTCTGATTGACCTACAATCATTAATGGGTGACCTAAGCTTGAAATCTTTAAGTTTCTTCGATTGTCACTGTTTTGGGTTTTGGCTAAATTTTATGGGCATTTGTTGTTATGATGAAAATAGTTGTTATTCTTTCTCCATAAAGATATGATGGATATGTTGCGATTGGTCTACAATAATTGGGGACTTGGGGTTGAATTCATTGAGAAATTACAACAATTTTAATTTTGTTGCATTTTCTTTTGATTCCCAAAATAGCCAACTTAGACTATTTCCTACATTTGTGCGACTTTATCCTGGTATCTATATATCTTACAACTTACAAGAGCCTTTCATTGCTATATTAAGATTGCTTTTATTCTATTTAATTCTCTTTTAATTTTCAATGTAACCATCTTAGACTTTTCTCCCAAAGTTGTGTAACCTTATCATAGAATCCTTATGTGTTAACTAAGTAGATAATATATTAATCATAATACCACCTACAATCTTAGTACCATTGCATTGTTAGTATTTAAGATCATAGGTCATTAAAACAAAAAAAATCACTGGTGCCTTACAAAGCTACCCTCATAAGAGAATTGGTCAATACCGATTTTAATGATTTCATTTACATTTAGTTGTGATAGTTATATTGTGCTAGGTGCGTATTGATTGAACCACCAGCTTTCAATACAGTTTAAAGAATATCCAGTTTTTGTGTTTGGCCCATTTTACAGAACATTGCATCAACATTTCGATTGGATAAGATAAAATCCACGGTATCTTCGTGTCGTGTGACTTACACTGCTTCGTATCCTTTTCTTTCTCCAAAATTTTAAATACCATCTTTCTGAATTGAATTCGTGGGTTTTAACTTTTGTAGTTTACTCCCTAGCATTTAGAAGATTTTTTTTAGTCCAGCTAGTTTTATCAACTTTCGCTATATTATATCATTCTCACTTGCAGTTCCTACAAATTTCAATATTTGTGCTATCCACATGCGGTAGCAAGAATTAGACTATATATATGTATATATATTAGAATTCTACATTTTTTTCAGTGATAAGAATGATTTTAACTATTTTCCTTTTTCTTTTTTTTTNGACTGTGTGTAGGCTAATTCAGCATCGGGTATGGCAGTTCACGACGATTGCAAACTGAAGTTTATGGAGCTGAAAACCAAACGAACACATCGCTTCATAGTTTTCAAGATTGAAGAAAAACAGAAACAGGTTATTGTGGAGAAGCTTGGAGAACCAACCCAAACGTACGATGACTTTACTGCAAACCTTCCTGCTGAGGAGTGCAGATATGCAGTTTATGATTTCGATTTTTTCACCGAAGAGAATGTCCCAAAGAGCAGGATTTTCTTCATTGCATGGTGAAATTCCCTTTTTGTTTATTCTTTTTTAGAATCTTTCTTCACATTTTATTACCTGACTGGAGAAGAACACTGTTTTACTTATTATCCTCTCTTTTTTCCTCTAAGGTCACCCGACACTGCAAAAGTGAGGAGCAAAATGATCTACGCGAGCTCAAAGGATAGGTTCAAGAGAGAATTAGATGGCATTCAGGTAGAGCTTCAGGCAACTGACCCGACTGAAATGGGTCTGGATGTTTTCAAAAGCCGTGTCAATTAAAATGGTTCTGGTGTTGGATTTGAAGTAATGAAATACAAAGCTATTGCTCTTACTCCCTAAAGTGATGCCAGTGAGTTGTGACAATGGAGCTGGCAAAAATGCTTTATATTATCAGTCTGTGATTGAAGAATTTGAAGTATTATCTTTAGTAGTATCTTGATCTGGAACGAGTTGTGTTGCTTTTTATGCGATTATACGATTCTTTTTCTTCTGTTTGCTGTTTTTGATTTTGTTTTTGTTTTTTTTTTAACGCTATTTCTCCGTGTGCTCGTGTGCTGTGTTTCTGTGAGTTTACGTGGCTGTACAACCATAAATTGGATCGATTCATGTATTTCACAAATGCATTCACTTTATCCTACTTTGTAATTCTAGTACTTGTGCCTTTTCTTGTGCTGGCAAGATGTTGTGGAGATGTACGAAGTTCAGCTTCGGTTTATATATATGCTCATGGAGTGTATTTTACGAATGGTTAGGTTGCATTTGCAGTCAAGTACTTTAATGATCACTAATTGAAGTTTCTGGTTTTAACTATGGTTTTCTCTAATCCATGTTACATCACAAAGGATTTTTTTTATTTTTTATTTTTTCTTTTGTGAGTTCGTGAACAACCCTACCAAAGCCATCAATTATTCCTCTTCCAAGCCATTTCAACACATCCTAGCCAGCATTTCGTTTGGCAAATGTAAAAAGGTAGTGTATTCAATGCAAAGAAAAAGAATAAACTATGACATATTTGAAAATTTCAAAAAGGTAGTAGTGATGTCAGGTGCAGTTTTCCCTTCGAATTATACCTAAACTTTGGTGGACTAAAAACAATAAATAGACACTTGGACAGACTTAAGAGTAAACTTCATGCAAAGAGAAAATACTGATTTACAGTGACACGAACACCATATCCATGGAGAATCAAAATAGAAGTAACGAGGAGATCAAAACAACGGGCCTACAGACTTCCTCAGCTAAAATGCTCCCAAAATTACATACTCGAAAGCACCATCAATTTTGGAAATCGAGCATCTTGATCTGGCCCGTATGTACTTTCCCTTGTTGTGTTTCAGAACAAACGAAAAAAAGAGATCGAATGTTAAAAAATTCAAAATTACACACGGAGGTCTCATCTTATATCCATAAATGTAAATACAATCATTGGGACACGACGAAAAACATAAAGAAAGCAGAAAAAAGGCCAAGGCAGGCATTCTGAAGCAGAGTTCTATTCTCCCCCATAGAGCTCTGTTTCGTCTGAAAGAAAGCTTAATGTCAGGTAAAAAGTACAAATCCAGTTGAACATTGCACTCAAATCCAATACACGCTACAACTCAATTTGTCTGCATCGACTCTGCATGATACTTGTCCAAATCAGCATCAAGATCCTCAGCAGATATCTTCTCATCACGGCCCTTTCCTCGTCCACCACCACGGCCTCTTCCGAATCCACGGCCTCGTCCGCCACCACGCTGTCTTCCGAAACTACCCCTGCCTTGTCCACTGTTTAACAGCAATTATAAGCACGTTAGATAAATAGACATACTTACTGGCATACATGTCAAAATGTTTCAGCTTCCCGACACATGTAACCAAAATGGCAATTTAACTGTTTAACTTATCGAACAAATTACAGTAAGTTGGTTCCAGAGTAGTAGCATTCATTTAAACAGGTAAAACATGACTCATAAAAAAATAAAAAATAAAAAATAAAAAATAAAAACATGATCAATCGCAGCCAAAGATGTCAGATCATTACATTTAAATGATTACATATCAACAGTAAATGAAAGATGGTTTGGTACAAAATTCTACAATATCTCAATCCATCCATCTACTTCTCTTGTTACTAAATTGATTTAGTGCATCAATACATGTGTAAATGCAGTAGCTCCACACAATAAAATGTGCTTCACCATTAACACAACTTGAATCTTGCTACGTAAATTACCAATTATTGAGTGACAGGTTTTCACAATTTGTACAACAGAGGCTTGAAGCCCCCAGCTTATTCATGCAAAAATAGATGTGTCGGTAAAAAATTAATCAAAATATTGATCCACCCAAAAGACATACCTCCGAGGAACAGTAATTGGAGCACCAAAAGCACCAGTAGATGGAAAACCAAGACCAGCATCCACACCAGCACCAACAGTTGGAATATTTGTTCTGACAATCTCGATCTTCATTGGCTTCCCGTCCAGCTGGACATTATTATACTTTTTTATAGCAGCTAATGCATCTTGTCGTCTGGAGAAGACTACATCGGCAGTACCCTAGAGGAGGAACATTGTTCTAAAATAAAGCAGAAGGTGAAAAGTTCACCAGAAAGCAAGACTGCTGTTTAATTCGGGAATACCTTAGACCGGCCACTTCTATCATAGTGTACATTGTAGCGCTTCAAGTCACCAACCTCTGCAAACAGTTCCTACAGTTTCAAATTAAGCACTTGCCTTAGTAAAGGTTGTGTGTATATTAACTTCCAGGAAGAGCCCAGAAACTCAAGGAATAATGGGAAGAATAAACTGAGCAACAGTATCTACATCATAATGCGTATATACAGACTTTTCACCTCTGGAAAGCAAACACCGACACCTAAACTCTTTAATCAAATTACTGAGATATGAGAATCAACAGAACTCCACGTCGTGAAGAAGATGATGATGGAACTGGAGCAATTTTGTAGGCACCAAATATGGATATCAAGAACTATATACTACCAGGAAAGAAGCTAGAGACCAAGTTTACATCGGACCCAAGGGTAAACCTATAAAGACAGAACAAAAAGTGAATAGACCACCAATTCTCAATTTTCTTTTTTTCCTTTTTTTTTTTTTGTGTGTGTGTGTGTGTGTGTGTGTGCGGGGAGCCCAATACCACCTCTTTCTTTGTTGCTCATCCCATCCAAAACCCCATCCTCCAGCTACCCAGGAACTGGGAGACTAATGATATGTTTAATCAATTCAGCCTACAGAACTTGATATGCTTTAAATATTTACGCATTTTATTTATGTCAGCATTATTTTTGTGTATGATAAATATGTAAATATAAAATTTATTTCTTTGGGCTCACCATGCATTCAATCATAGGCTGCAAAGCCATCTGCATTTTTATATGATGGTTTGGATCACTACCACAAGCCGTTATAACCTAGGGATAATATTTTAGCATATAGATACATTTACTAAACTCTATTATGTTATTAAAACTAAATGTTTCTACATTCATCACAGGGAAGTCATCTGCATTTTTATATGCTATGATTTTGAATCTACAAGTTCACAAACGAGCTTGTTCATGAGTGTGCTAACAAAAACAAGTCCACAAGCTAATGGCCGTTTACCGTTGAACTTGAATTTGGTTTAGTTTTATTAACATAATAGAGTTTAGTAAATGTATCGATATGCTAAAATATTATCCCTAGGTTATAACGGCTTGTGGTAGCGATCCAAACCATCATATAAAAATGCTATGATTTTGAATCTACAAGTTCACAAACGAGCTTGTTCATGAGTTTGCTAACAAAAACAAGTCCACAAGCTAATGGCCGTTTACCGTTGAACTTGAATTTGGTTGATTAAAAGCCTTATCAAACAACCTCGAGCGACCTTTAGTCCATTACAGATGTATACAACTCACTAGGGCTTGGTTCATTTAAACCTCGCATCGATATTTAGGCCCATGAATTCACGTTAGCTTCTACCCTGACAGTTGCACCACAATCTAAGTAAACTACTCTGTAAAACCATGTATTAACATTCTAGCAACACTGGAAATATACAGAATACATCACAAACAAATTTTTCACAAGTACAAGCTGTGGGTCAACATGAACTGAAACTAAAAAAGAACATTTGTCAGGACGTCTATGGTGAACATGTTTCAGGCTACCATACCAGCACTAGCTAAAGATTCTAGCAGGCACAACAAACCACTAAAAAGTTTGAAGCAAGTATTCAAATCAAATTCGCATCTTTAATGAAACAATAAACAGTACCAGGAAATCTTAAAATAAAAAACATGTGTGCTTCAGAAAAATCACCTTAATATCCTCATTTGAGACCCCGTAATCTAAGTTGGAAATGTACAACTTGGTCCCAGTCTCTATGCCAGAAGCCGGAGCTCGACCACCGCCGCCACCCGAGAACAGGTCGTGACCCCAAACTGAATCGGGTGCCTACACCACACCAAGATAACTCATCATTCCGAAACGAGAAAAAAGATTGCGCAGCATAACTTCCCCCTCTACTAGTACGGATCCGAAAANAAATTTCCAAAAAAAAAAAACGTATCCAGCAGGGATCTGACCTTGGGAGGTGCGTAGGGAGCGGCTCGATTGGATCGATTGGGCTGGCGCCGAGCCGGGCCGGGACCACCGCCGCCGCCGCCGCGGCCTCTACCTCGAGCGGCGGATTTTTTGTTGCTTTTGATTAAATCGTCGAGGGACATGTCGAGAGCAGCACCTGACATCTTGGATCCCTTTGGGAATTGAGTGTTCGTGCACACAGTGGGAAAGATCTGAGAGCAGATGATTTAGGGTTTTGGGGGAACGAGATTTGGGGAGAGCGAAGACAGAGACCACCAAGCCACGGAAATTTCAAAAATGTACCATTTTTACTTTTGTCATTTGTTTTAAAAGAAAAAATATAAGTATTATTTTGGTTGCGATATTTCATGCTCTATTTGTATATGTATGAATATAAAAAAATGTATATATATAATAACAATTAGAAGTTATATAATATAAAAATAATAAAATATTAATCTATACAATTATTAGTTAGATATGTAATTTTTTATTTTTTATTTTTTATTGTGTTAGTTTACGAGAAAAGAGATAGAATAAAAATAATTTTTTTAATTTTTTTATTAAATATTAGAGAGATAAATATTGATTGATTAGACGAAGAAAAAATATCCAATGGACACCTAAGTGGATTTATTTATTTATATAAAAATAAAAAAAATTAAGTGGACATAAATAAAAAAAAAATAAAACAAGTGGAAAAATATCAAAAGCACGTATTCCCAGAATACGTTTTTTAAATAAGAACGTATTCCTAAAATACGTTTTCAAAAAAAAACGTATTCTAATAATACGTGTTCATTAGAAACAATTAATTAAGGTGATTAACATAATTAAATTAATTAAAATAGCTTAAAAACGTATTCAGGGAATACGTTTTCCTTTAAAATATTTAAAATTAATATTTTTGATTTTAAAAAACTTATTTTTTTGGAAAATAATATTTGCAAAATTAAAACGTATTTTCAAAATACGTTTTTGAACATAATTTTGCCCCAAATTGATTGCGCCCTAATTTTATCCCCAAATCGATTTTGACCTAATTTTACACAGTATAAAAACGTATTTTGAAAATACGTTTTTGAACCTAATTTTGCCCCAAATTGATTGCGCCCTAATTTTATCCCCAAATCGATTTTGACCTAATTTTACACAGTACAAAAACGTATTTTGAAAATACGTTTTACTGTGCAAAAACAGCATTCCACAGAAACAAAATTACAAAAACACACCTGTTAATCGAGATCGATTCCACAACCAAATATAAATTCACAAAACCCATATCAACCATGTCAAAGAAACAATAATGAAGCACAATAATTCACTTTCCAAATATAAAATTCCAAACAAGTTCAAATATCATACACATAAATCCACGAAAGAAAAAAATAAATATATATGTCTACAAATTGTCTCCGAATACAACACAACTAACTAGGAGTGTATCGATTGGTAGGGTTGCGCGGTCGGTTGCTAATCCGACGCTGTGGTGGTTGTGCAGAAGACGATGCTGTGGGTGTGGTAGGTTCTTGTTCTTCTTCTTGAGTTGAGTAATTAAGTTTTTTAAGAAATTAGAAATGTGACTTAACAAAAATCACAAAACATAAATAAAATTATATTTTTGTTAACTAAAAGATGTTTACCTTCTTCTTGTTGTTCCTCAGGCCCGGCGTCGGCAACTGGTTCGCGGTGACGTCGTCTTCTACCTCCACGAATATGGGGAGGAGGTTGATGCCTGGCTCGGTGTGACTGCGTCCTCTGGGGTTGGACGTAGCTCTCTTGTGATAAAACTTGGCTTGACGACGTCCCCTGACCGATCTCTCCGCCTCCGACAGTCAGAGATGTGTAGAGAAGGCTCTTGGCATATTGGATTGCCGCCTGCATCTCCGGATGGGCTGTATGATATAGATGCTCAACATTGGATAACACGTTATAAGCCCCCTCCATGCCGCTAGCCTGAAAATTTAATTCAAAGTAATTTTTATGAAACNC
>BKCP01000447.1:323494-342059 GCA_008636005.1 Striga asiatica | reverse complement strand
TTTATAATCAAATTTAATTGGCATTAAAATAGTTTTGACATTCTATTAACAATTTCTAGATGTACTAATACATTTTTATGATGACCAACTTATTTTCCTTAATCAGGTTTACAAGATAAAGATGCTGCATATGTTTTAAGAAAGGAGATCTCAATTATTCTTGGCACTAAATTTCCTCTAAGAATTCCTCTACACCCTAAAATTATTTGCAAATCTCGTGAAAAAACTTAAATCTTTGTCCTTAGTCTATCCAATCTCATATCAAAAGGTCTATATACTTTTATCTCACATTTATAATGAATATTCTGTACCAGAAAAGGTAGTAATAACTGAAGGCCAGTTAGCTTGGACTCACAATGGGAAGCACATACTGCAAAAGATGCCTCAGATGTGGCAAATCCAACCAGAAGCACTATAAAGAAAAGATGATTTTTTTTACCTGAAAATAGTATAGCCATTCAAAAATATTAACACCTTATTTCAGTTCCATCATCAAGAAAAGTAGATGCCACAAAAGGTTATTATTACCTATACAGTTTCCAAATGCAGGACAGTGATGGTCAAAACCTGTAACATAATGCTTGCAGTGTGTGCAATATTTTGCACTCCTTTGTCCTGTAAGAACCTGGAACATAGCATAATGTGGACCATGTGGTCAACTATGCATGAATCAGAATTTAGCAGAATTTTTTTTTTNAGAATTTAGCAGATTTTTTTTTTTTTTTTTTTTTTTTATTCTTCATGGTCAGCTGATAAAAACGTGGATTTGAATTTGAAGCACAATGTACCGTTCGTCTAATAGTGCGTGTTTAATCGGAACCTGAACTTACTATTAGAGGAAAAGAGCTTATAGCTTATAAGACTACAATTTTATTAATCTACCATTTCTTAGTATTTCCAATCCTTTTGTCTTAATAAGTACCCTATGCTCACATATCCAATCTTCATACTTATTTAACATTCAGAGAAGCATTATTACAAATGCATTAAGAGACTGAAAATCGCAATTAATATTTCACGCACGGAATATTTGGGCTAACATGTAGTCAATCCTGAAAACTCAAATTATGCATAAAGCCAGCTGAATCAAGCCTAACCACCAATTAACAGGAAGTAATGGCGAATGAAAAAAGAAGATTTCATTTTCACCGAGAATATTAATTAAATTAGAAGAAGCATCTTTTACCTCCTGGGCCAAAGATTCACGATGTTCGATAGGCGCTGAAATTTTCAACTCCTAAAACAGAACATTTAGTAATCTTAAGATCTTGCTAACATTAACAAAAATAGAAATGAACATGAAGCACCTCTAAGTCATGGCAGGAAATATCATTGGTGACATAGCCAGGGTCCAATGACATAATACTGCAACCAACAAAAATGCTGTCAGTATATGGCACTATGATGGTGTGAAGAAAATAAATTGAAAAAAACAAAAAAATAAATAAATAATCAGACTTTTTCATTCCATTGCATATAGATATATGCATAAAGATGAATCCCTGAACAAAAATAAGCAACTGACCGATACAAGCCAATGATCACCATGATAACCTCAACATTGAACACAACATCCACAAATGGGGAAATAACTGCAAAAATGTAAATCACACAATTACTGATACAAAATACATTAATCACAGAAGTAGAAGGTAAAAAGTTTGACATAATTCTCCATCACAAATCCTCTATTAAGTAACAAGTCCCAACACTCCTAAGCATTAGCAACCGACATCAAGAGACAAAGTACCCTTTTATTATGCAAAACAACTCTGAAATTTCATGTAACCGAAATTCCAGTTAAGCTATAACCCTAACCGAAACTAAGAATCCAAGCCCATCAACAAGCATCTCCCTCTAGCTTCATGGAAAGTGTTCCACAACTGGGACCAGGAATTCACCGTAAATCAAGAGAATTCAAATTAGCAGCGAAAGTACCTTGGCGAATCACAAAAAAGTAAAGAGCCCACACAAACAAAATGCTAAGAAACACAAAAGCCGGAGCCGAGGCCCTCACACCAGCAGCCCTCTTGCAGAATCTCCCCAAACCCACGACAATTACAAGCAGCAGGGCTGCAATTGANAAAAAAAATGAGCGCGAAGAAAATGACTTTGTGCGTAACTGTACACAATTAGAGAAAGAGAGAGAACCTGAGAGGGGGAGGAGAGTGAAAAGGGATGCGGTGGGGAGAATGAGAGGGAGAAAAGAGAGCGTGAGCTGGGTACAAAGAACAGAGATGAAGGAGACCAAGCAGCCAAGTATGGAGAATTTCCATTTTCTGTTTTCCACCATTTTTTTCTGAGGAACTGAAATTTTGGTGCTGCGTTTTTTCCAAAATTGAAAATCGTATATTTATATTGATGAGAATTTGAGTTCAAAGCTAATTTTTGTCTAATTTTTTTGAAAATCCCTTTTTAACCAAACCCACACCAAATCTTACACTGTTACACATCGTTTGAGCTTTTCTAAATTCTCGTATCATGACTCGGGTATCACAATTAATGTAATATATTAAAAAATAATAATATTAACGTATCAAGTTCTATCTAGTATTTGCATACTACAAGGGTGTGAAAAAAAATATATAATAAAGAACAACCATATAAAAATAGTTATATTATTGTGAGATAATTAAAATAAAATATATAATAATAATAATGAATAATTAATAGGGAGATAACTATTTAAAATGACAAAACTTTTTTCTCCTAATTGTCAAAAATTATAATCATTTTAATTACATTTATGAAATTATATATGTCTTACAAAAAATATTATTTACAACTCTTCTAATCTAATTTTTATTTATTTAACATTAATTGGATAAATTTGAATCATCATGAGTTGTATGCTTGTTTATAGATATATTTTTAAATGTCATATAAAATTTTAATACAATAAACAATAAATTATGTTTTATTTCTTGTTTATTATATATTATAGTTAATATAATCGATTGTTGAAAATATAAATTAATATTTATCAAACTTTATGAATTATAATTAATAATTTTCCTATTACTTTTAAGTTTGATATTACTTATAATTTTTATTTTAAACATTACAATAAAATTCCATTCTTTTTATACTTTATTTAAATGGAAAGATAAGTTTCGAATTTTTTTCATATTCATGTTCATACTTAATATCTGCATATGTTTTGAAACTATTACAAAGGAAGAATTATTATTTTAGGGCAAAATAGTCGAACTATTTTTTTTATACGAAAATATATAAATTTGTATTTTTTAATTTGGTTTGACAAATAGTATTTTTTGTTGTTGTGAAGATTAATGAAATTAATTTAAATTTGTATGTGATATGAATGTCAAATGAAGATCGTAAAAGATGATTACTTTGATAAATCATATATGAAAAATTGAATAAAGATAAGAAAGCTATTAACTTTAAAAATAATATAAAAAAGTATGAATTTTAATAAATGAGAATAAATAATATTAATATTGTCTGGTAAGATTTGATTTGAAAAAATAAATAAATGAGACAAAAATAAATGCATACATGCGAAAATTGCAATAAATTACTTATGTCACATATCAAACTTGATTTCAAAGCAATAATGTATATACGAACCAAATCACGAAGCACAAAATTTTGTCATGTCAGCATCTGAAACATGCGAGATCGCCACATAAATTCAACAGGTTTTGAATTAATATATGTGATATGTGATGGATTTTCATGAGCAAACATATTATATTCGTGCTGCACATAGTTAAGTGACAACATACTGTACATATTACTTGGTTATATGTAGCAATTAGTGACTACACAATAATGCAGTGTTTGTAACAGCGTCCATACTAATAACTAATAATAACTCAGATGTCCAACGCCTCTGTTTTTTGGCTTATGATGCTGTCAGATGTGCTGTGTCTTGCTAGCTCAAAGGTCATGGAACTATATAGATTATATTAACCTTTTCCTTAATTAAGTATGAAATTAAGTTTTGAAGTGGTGTACAATAAAAGACCAGCTTCACCATAAATGTAATGAGAGAACTGGTTTACTTTGATTTTGCAAATTCCAGACAAACTTAAAAATAAGAGCACAGGTGCAAGAATAAAGGATCAAACACAAGAAATACACATTACAAGCAAGCACACGATCGATCAGTATGCGAGGTAAATCGTAATCTGGAGTAGGGTCTCGACCCCATCCGTGTTGTGCTGGCCGTTGCCCTGAAAAGTCTTGACGGTCGCGAATCCCTTGGCGTTGACGAACTTTCCGGTGCCCCCCATGATGGCCAGGTGCGACTCGGCCACTGCCGTGCGATGGACCCCAAAGAGGCTAAGGCTGTCGGCGTAGCTCCCGCTTGCAAACATGACGGTGAACGCCATGGTCAGGCTGCTCCCGTCCTCCGAGCTGGCCACGTAGAACCCCTGCGCCTTGCCGACGAGCCCCGACTCGAGGTCTCGGCCCTCGGTCAGCTCGTCGTCGAACACGGTCATGGTCCCGAACATGAGCTTTTGGAGGGTGGTCCCGGTCGAGAACTGGGCGCTGTTGAGGGACGGGAACCCGGGGACACCTCCGATTATGCCGTTGTTGTTGTTCTGCATGACGTTGGAGGAGGTGAAGCCGCTGAGGCCCGTGAGGAAGGGGATGTTGTTGTTATTGTTGACCATGTTATTGTTGTTGTTATTGCTGCTGCTGCTGACGATGCCGTTGTTGCTGTTGGTGGCGGTGGGGCCCACGCCGCGGCCCGGAAGGACGGCGCCGTTGGGCTTGGCGAACGGGACTTGGCCCCCGACCGCCGGGTTGGTCACGATGCCCGTCACCGCCACCGCGGAGGGGCGTGAGCCGCCGAGCACGTCGTGCATGAAGAACGTCAGGGGATGGTGGGCCCCATCGCCGCCCTCCGGGACGGAGGAGGAGCCGTCGGTGGCAGAGGTGGGGCCGGCGACGGCATCCTCCCCATCGATGGAGGAGCCGCCTCCAGGGGCGATGGCACCCTCCTCGTCAATGGGGGAGCCGCCGCCAACGGAGGTGGGGCCGGCGGCGGCATCCTCCCTGCCTCCGAGGGCAGTAGTGGAGGGGGCAGTGACGGCCTCCCCGTCAATGGAGGAGCCGCCTCCGGGGACGGTGGCGGAGGTGGCGGCAGCGGGATTCTCCTCGTCGAGGAGGATACGGGCGGGGGAGGCGGAGGAGAGGAGGAGGAGGAAGAGGGAGAGGAAGGAGAGGAGGCCATTGAGTTTATGGTGGGAGGCCATGATTGTTGTTTGTGTTTTGGGAATGTGTTTTTGGAGAAGGGAGTAGCTAGCGATGATTGTTTGTTAACAAATGTGAGGGGGTTGAGTTAGTGACTTAGGAGGGATGGTATGTGATGATTATATAGGGATTATGTATAATAAGGCTGGCTAGCTCGGATTGTTATTAATGGTGATGGTGTGGTGTGGAGTTGATGGAGTGGATTTGGTGCAGAATGGTTTGGGTGTAATGGGGACTAACTACAATACCAAATCCGTGTTTTAATGCAAAAAAAGCCTTGTCATACTTCAATTAGTTTAATTAATCTACTTGCTTTATGAGCTTCTCGGAATTCTTCTCTGGCCGGGGAAAGAAAAAATGATCATGCTGAGATAGAGCATGACATGAAGTTTGAAAACGTGTTATATTACTTTACACTACAACTAGTCAACATACAGATCATTTTTTTGTTATCCTTGATGTCAATTCATCAAGTAAAAAAATAGTTTTATTCATACAAAAGTACTTGAACTTTACAGGCTTTGACTTACCAATTTAGAGTTGTAAACAAACTTAGTCGAGCTCGAATTCTTGATACTCGATCGGACTCGTTATCATGCCTTGACAAAATAGATTATGCTAAAAGTTTTAAAAAAACACGTAAAAAACTCATATTTATCAAACCTTAATGACCCAAACTCACTTAACGAGCCTTACATGAGTTTTCAGCTCGACTCACTTGTTAATCGAGCAGGGTCAAGCTCACGATTTCATTTAACAACCTTATCAACACATATAATAATTAAAATCATGGTGAACTCCGTCCTTAAAACTTATCAAGTTCAGGAAAAATAAGGAAATTCTTATTATGAGGTATTGGGCCATTTTATTTTCCTCTTCCTATATATGGGCTAAATATCTTTTTGGGCCTCCGCTTGCTGAATATTGGGTGCCGACTTGAACTTGGACATATATAAGGAGATTGAGGGTTTTCTACATTTCATCTGCGGCATTCCTCCAGAACCCTAGTTCTCCACTAGCAGCCGAGAAGAAGAAGAGACTTGAAATGGGTATGCCATGGTCGATTAATTGATTAAAGACATGTACAGTTAGATCTTGCTCTCACTCGTCAATGTCCTGAAAGATTACTTGTTGTAACCGTATTTTTCTTGAATTTTGCAGCGAGGATTAAGGTGCACGAGCTGAGGCAGAAGAGCAAGGCGGAGCTTTTGGCGCAGCTGAAGGAGTTGAAGGCGGAGCTGTCTCTGCTGCGCGTAGCCAAGGTCACCGGCGGGGCGCCGAACAAGCTGTCCAAGATCAAGGTGGTCAGGCTCTCGATCGCCCAGGTCCTCACCGTGATTTCCCAGAAGCAGAAGGCCGCTCTCAGGGAAGTCTACAAGAACAAGAAGTACTTGCCGCTCGATCTCCGCCCCAAGAAGACCCGTGCCATCCGCCGCCGCCTCACCAAGCACCAGGTATTGTAATCTTATCTTGTTATTTTGCTGCGATATTTTAGTTTGTGTGGGCCTGTTTCAAATAAGTGATCTTGATATCTTCTTATTCATTTGGTGGATATTTTAAATGTTTTATTGGGAATGACAGTGTTTCACCTTACAAAAGAATTATATGGTGACTTTTCAATTTGTGTCCTATGCTGTGTAATTTGGCCATTTACAATTCTAGATTGTAAGTTTTCACACTCACGTAATTGGAATCATAACTCTTAAGTGAACTGTATTACTCATGTTTGCAAATCCCCCATGTTTATTACTCATGTCTGAGACTTATAATAATTGATCAGGGGAGACATATACTTCTGAAAAAGGTTATTTGATGTTATAATGTTTTAGATACAGTTTGTTAAATAAGATAGTTGTGTATCTAGCTAGTTTTGCAATTTCTGAAAAATATGAATCTGAAGATATGTTGTGTATCTAGCTAGTTTTGCAATAGCCTGCCCCAACTTTCTTGGGACTAAAAGGCTATGTTGTTGTTGTATGAATCTGAAGATATCTATGATATATAATGTTTGCACTGCATTGTATACCAACTACCCAAACCAAATGAAAAGTATTCCGTTTACTGTGTTTTCTTTGTTGTAGTTGTGAGCTTTGTTCCTCAAACCCTCTTGAACTTGTAACACTCATTGAGTAAACATATTGAAAAAAAATTCCAGTTTTAGTTGACCATTTCTTGCGATAATTTGATGCTTGAAATCTCTGTCTTCACCCATAAGATGTAACTATGTGCTTGATTTGATGTCTAGTTGGCAATTTGTTTTCACTTGTTATATCCAGCTAATCGAGTCTATGTTCTTGCTGACTATGTTTTTTGGTCCTTTGTTCAGGCGTCTTTGAAGACAGAGAAGCAGAAAAAGAAGGAAATGTATTTCCCTCTGAGAAAGTATGCCATTAAGGTTTAAATTATAGCTTGTGCTCAAGCAGATGGTGAATTTCAGATTTCAAATTTTGAAGGATATTGATTTGTCTTATTTTATAGACTTTCTAGATTTGCAGTCAGTTGATTTGTACTGTCCGTATGGTCCTGACATGTTCTCGCATTATGATGCTTTGTCACTTAATCATATGCATTTTGCTGAAGATCATTCGATTGAGGTAGTGTGAGCGAATGGTGCGGTTTGGTACAAAGCTGCAGCACAACGCAATGAACCCTAGAACCTAAGTTAAGGATTAAATAATCTCAAATGGAAAAAAAAAAAAATCAAATTGAAACCCAGTCAAAATTTTTAATACTAAATGGCCAAATCTAACTGCATTGAAGTGCACGGTTTGGCTTGGTATTTGGTTTTGCATTGGTTTTCATGTTCATTTGTGTTTAATTTAGTGCGGTTGGGTGCAAAATCGCATTTGACATTGCACTGAACTTTAAAAAAAAAAACAAAAAATTGAATCGCATTTGACATTNACCAAAAAATATTAAATACATATTAAACAAAACAAAACTGCACAAGGCGGACTGACGAGCTACACCAAGAAGCACCAATCCCCAAGACGACCAACGAAGAGAAGTCGCCCAGAAAAACAAGAATTTTGGATTTGAGAACTCCGACAGTACTGATGGATATTGATTACACGGATATGAGGAAAACGAACCAGATTCAATCTTCAAACTAAGCAGCCAAAAACGGGACAACAATCGAAAGAGAAGGCCGCCATCTCCAAGATGGGTCCCATATCTGTGCCATCAGACCAAAAAAGGTCGGTTGAGATCTCGCAAGCACAAAAGCTTAATTTGTGAAATATAATTACTGCATTGTAAAGTCTGTAATGTAACTAAAAATTCAATTTAATTTTCTTCACTCTAAAAAAATTGATTTAAAATGCATTGAATTATATAGTTCTGGCTCGGTTTTGTTCACCTTTTATTGAATCTTTAGTTTTTAACTAACTATTTTCTTTCTTTATTTCCCCTGCATTGTGGGTTTAGTCTGTTCAGTTTGAAGTAACTTTTACAGCAAAATGGAGCTGGAGGCATTAACATTACGGTCTCTGATATGATGACCTGAATCAATACCTAAATTGACAGCTATTCAATACCTGAAGTAGTAAATTTGTCCTGAATATTTTTTTAGACCTTCGCTTTCCTACATTACTTTGTACATTGAATCTGTTTGTGAGCTTGGATTTGGCTAATATTTTGGAGTCCCACAAAGCTCTGGTTTGATCTTTCATTTAATGAGCATGTCTCATTCGGAATAATTCGGCCCTACAGATAATATTGAACATGGACATGTCTAATGATAAACATATTATCTATATCAGTGCTTTTCTGAACATCCTTTTCAATAATGTAGTTAATTGTTGTATTAAGTAGCTAGGCTCATTAGACAAGTGCATGTATTATTTTAAGTCATGCAATACTCATTCAACATTTCCATAATTATTATGCAAAATTATTCAATGCCATTATAGAGGTTCATAAATTGTCAAAGTTTCGTGAGATATGAGCAACTACCTGACATTGAATATATACATATATATATATATATATATATATATGCCAATCTGACACAAATTCTTATGTGAGACAACTTAATCGTTGATGGGGCGATCTATCGTACTATTTTAACGAAAAATGAATAGTTACACTTATACTATTAAATGTCATACTTTATGTTTATATCGGTTGTTAAATTATTACATTGTCTGATGAAAATATACTCACTTGTTAAAAAAAAAAATATCAATCTAATATTTAAAATAACCCACCACAAGACCAACTGATATATTAATTGGATTATGTTTGAAAATTTTAGTATCTCTTTAATGGTGGTTAGGTAATTGCTTGCAATAAAGTTATAAACAAAAAATTAATATAACAATTATACTATAATATACTGACACCATCATTTATGAGAGGCTGAGTTGGTAGTTGGACTACGGGGAAAACCATTGATGAATTAGCTTGGTAGTAAATAGTAATTCAGTAAAACAGAAACGATTCAATGGATTTTTATTTTTAAGATTTTGTATTGAATCTACAGGCTGTTAAAGGACTGACCAAAAATTCATTGTGCATTTAAAATGGTAGGGGAATTCACTACAAAATACACTGTCAAATGTCAAGTAAATCTGTATCATCAAGCTCAAGTATAAGATTTGATTTTGATTTTTTTTTTTTAATTTAATTTTATTTTTTGTCTCAAATAGGTTATTGTGTAGGACCAAAATCTCAAAATTAGACTAGGAGGAGTGAGATCAAGGCTTTTATTAGGTACCCAACTGTCTTATAAATTGATTGAGTGGAGATTTGAACTGGATTTTGAGTTTGCGTTTGAATATGATTCTAAATGTGATGATTAGAAATATGAGAGATGTGATTTGAAATAATTTGTAATTAAAATATGTGACTATGTGAGTGAAATTTTGTTAGAAATTGTGTGAAAATTATTGATTGATATTATATAACTATAATGATAATATTGTGAAGGGTTAAGTTTGATTAAATTTGAGCTGACTTTTAAGTTGAAAGTTTTTATCTAATCAAAGTTCTTAAAAAACCACTACAACATAAATGACTTTAGGTAGCAGCATCTATGGTAATATTTTACAAATTATTGGTTTATATATCATATCATTGTAACACTTTTAATATAAAGTGTTACAATAATATGATACATAAACCAATAATTTGTAAAGTATTACAATAAATGGTGCTAAAAATCAAAATTGTTTTGTTTGAACTAGTGTTTCGATTTGGGTTCCGAATAGGAACGGGATAGAAACTGATGGTTCACCACTCACAAATTATCGGAAAATTTAAAAATTGAACGGTCGAGATCGTCTTGTATTGATTGTTTCAAAGTAATGAGAAAAATATATTCTAAAAATAATATCGGTTACGAACGGAAGCCGTGACAACGTAATCGAAATCAGAACCATCTATTAGACGAGAAGGTTATCCGGTTCAAGGAAACTCTTAAACCGGCGGTTCGAAACCTATATCATGTGAATGTTGGAAAAAGAATGAAAGTGATATAGTAATTTTTTACCTTCGAAAAACTGGTTAAAATTTTAAACTTAAAAAGGTTGATTTTTATTTTTTATTTTTTTTAATCGTAGTTTTGCATGTGTTTTTTCCTTTTTGGCCACACATTGCATCAGTTTGGTCATTTTTTAATTACATGTGTAAATAAAAGTATCTATTGTGTAAATATCATATTTTTAAAATCATAGAAAACTATACAATATTTGATTAGACTTAGAGAACACTTAATCAATATAAAATTATTATTCTTGAAGGCATCAAATATTATAAATAAAGTAAATATAAAAAATAAAATAAAAATAAAAGAATCTCACAAATAATTTCTTATTGAAGTTTTATTTTTGTTTTACATTTTTTAGTTGGACTTTAAAAAAAATAATATGACACATAGGAGTATCGACGTTAGTTATAATAATAACATAAATCAAAACCATCTATCAAACGAGAAGGTTCCGGCTTAAGGAAACATTAAACCGGCGGTTCGAAAATTTTGATCGTGTCTATATCATGTAAGTTGCGGATAATGAATGGAAGGAATAAAGTAAATTTTCACATTAAAAAAATTGGTTAAAAATTTATTTAAACTTAAAAATGTCGTTTTTTTCTATATAGGTTAGCCGAATGCATCATTTTGGTCGTTTCTAATTTCATGTTTATATATAAGTATCTATAGTTTTAAATATCAACTTTACTTCATACAAATTATTATATTCAATTAAACTTAGAGAAGAATTAATTAAGATACAGTTACAATTCATAAAAGTGTCAAATGTAAATAAACATAAAACATATATATAATAATTTCATAAATAATATTTACTAAAGTTATTTTATTTGTTTTATTTTTTTTTATCAGTTGGACATATAAAAAATAAATATACTATATTTAAAACATCGCTCAAGTATGAACGCAACTTTGTAACAGGCAAAACATCCATGCTCTTGGTCCAAAAAAGTAAATGCTATTACATGTTTTCTAAATTTCACAATTTAAGGACAAAAGGTTTGAGATTTTATCTATGAAAATAATAGAGAAATGTTATGGAGCCAACCATCAATGTTATAGTACCACGTAGGCCATGTGAAAAAATAATTAACTCCATATGACCTACCTGACACTATAACATTGGTGGTTGACTCCATAAAAGAGCCAACCATTAAGAAAAGAGTACCAGCTTACTTTTGAAAGAAACAATGTGATACTCTTGTTTCTTTCAAAAGTAAGATGATACTCTTTTTTTAATTAGGTCAAATCTCAAGGTTACTTTTAATTATTGTNCAAGGCAAGTGGAAAAATCAGTGAATGTGGAAACAATGACTCAGAAATCAGAATCAAAACCAGCATTACAAGAAACTGCCTATATTTGTTGATTAATAAATTTTAAATTTACACATTGATTGCATTGAAAGGACGACGATTAAATTTCAACGTGGTGGAAGTGTGAAACCAGTTAAACCAGTACATTAATTATTAATTATAAACTTCGGGCAACATTGGCTGCTGCAATTAAACCAGTATAATTAATAAACTTCTGGCAACATTAGCTGCTGAAATTAGTAATCAATATCATGCCTACATGCACAAACTAAAAAAAATATTATATATTATATATATTTTTTTTTTTGAAACTATAGAGATTATTATTAAGCAAACGCACAAATGCGCAAAGTTATAGCCCCTAGCTGAATGACCGTCTAGAAACCGAACTAGCCAAGCTAGAATTCATCGGTCACACACAAAAACACAAACAATACACAAAACAAACGAAAAAACTACAAAAGATCCCCACAGGATAATGTCCGAGTGTAGGATCCCCACAGGATAATAAGTTTACACTCGGACTAACCGAGGCCAACGGCCCAAACCTAAAGCACAAATACTAACACAAAACAACACATACGACACAAAATAAGGACTACAAATACAAAAAAAACACGCAAAACCCTCCCCCAGCAAACTGACTGACCCAACCAACAGTGAACAATCGACACAAGAAAGATTCTAAGCTCGAGAAACCACTATCGAAACTGCGAGCCGCCTATACAGTAGTCGAAACCAAGCCCCGAACCAATCCCCGAATCGACCCGTCTCCAACCAAGAGAAACAAGAACCAGCCCCCACACCAGGCCCCCGAACTCGTCTAACACCACTAGTCGAGCTCGGGAGAGCCAGGACCCCCGCCGCCTAACACCACTAGCCGACAGGGGAGATAGGGAGAGGCGCGTTCCGCAACTCCGGCAACCCCGGCGTGGGACCCAGCCGAAGCCCTGCCCCACCACAACGCAGCCAAAGCCCCGCCCCACGAGCAGACCCACACACATCACCACCACAAACCGTCGGCTGCTGGAGGCCAAACTCCGCCCCAAGCGCCACCAGAAGAGGAGATGCCATTCGAGAGGGATCCTCAATTCGCAGACCAGAGGCAGATTGGAAGGAGACGACTTCCAATCGAGGACCTGTCGGCGACCGAATCGCAGGCCGTTTTCCGACCGGGAGCCGCGCCACAGATCGAGCAACCGTCGACAACCAAGGACTGACCACCCATATCCGACTGTCCGCAGCCACATCGGAGGAGCGCAGGTCAGGAGTAGAGCGAGCAGTTGAAGACTACCATTGGCCGGAGCCACGCTGTTACCGGGGAAGGCCGATCGATGAGAAGATTGAGAAATGCGGCGGATGAATTTGGGAATTAGATTTAGCTTTACAGAGAGAAATTGTTATTTTTTTTCGTCGTATTCAATTACAACTTATATATTATATATGTGTGTGATATTATTTAAAATTATTAATTAGAAAGTGAACATATCATATTTTATATATTTGATCATTAGTAAAATAAAACTTATACACATAAACTATTTAACTTACATGTGAATCTCTATATTGATTTCATAAAATGCAATGGATAATGTAAGTTTGTAGTTTTGATTGTTATACTATTTCACTAAATAACACTTAGATGGTTAATTTTGACCCCATTGTTATACTACTTTACAAAATACAAATTCATATGAATATCCATTAAGAAGGTATTATGACTATGTAATNNAAACCAACATCAAATATCAATGAAATAATTGCAATGTAAATAACGAGTAACCAACGTCACACCCTAACTAACCAAAGCTAGAAAGGGATAAACACGACGGAAAACTCTACAAGAGCTCCCCTACAAGACTAACAAGGTCACCAAGGACAACAACCCGAAAACTATAACAAGCCCAACAAAACACAAACTAAGCAACCGACAAGAATGCAACATAATCAAACACACCAGATAAAGAAAAAATGTCTTCAGCTAAAACAACATCACAATTAAAAGGGTCCTGGTTTGCTAAGTTTCCTTTTAAGCTCTCATGCTCTATGAAGATATCAACTCTCAGCAAACCCAACTCCACCCCTCTACCTAGCCAGTCCCTGATTGCCAACAAAGAGTCTTCCATTGGATGGTTTTGCTGAGAATCTCTGTCAACTTACCACCTTGCCACCACAGTTGCTGTTGCATAAGCTATACCCTTATCCTTCTAGCTTTCTTGTTCTGAAACACTGGTACTGGTTGCATCAAGATGCCCCCTACTTCCTCTCTCATCCCAGCTCTCTGTCTTCTTTTTCAGCTTGCTCTTTGAACCCCTTAATGTTCTCATACTCTAGCCACTCCAATCATGCACATTCCACCATTTGTTGTTATGTGATCATCTTTTCCTTGAAGATCTTGTTGTTCTTTGTTCTCCACATCCACCATAGTAGATAAGTAGATAGAGCAATTCTATCTTTATCTTCCTCATTGACCTTCTTGCTACACAACTTCCCCCACCAATCCTCGAAACAAACATAATCTTTATAAAATTTATCCCAAGTTATACCAGCTAGTTTCCATACCTTTTGGGCTCTTTTACACTTAAACAATAAGTGCTCGAGATCCTCTTCTTTTTCTTCACACCAGTAGCACATGACTTCCCCCACTACCCCTTTTTGATGCAGTTTCACTCTTGTACCCACCAAGTTATGCCAACATCTCCGAAAGAAATTTCTCACCTTTGGTTTTACTGGTAAATGCAATGTCTTCTCCTCTATCTCTTCATTCTTTTGCTTCTGAACCACTTTGTATGCTTCTTTAACAGAAAACAGACCCTTCTTGTCAAAGTTCCAGATTAGTTTGTCCTTTGACCCTCTTTGACTGATGTGGATTTTCAGGATTTGAGCAACATCAGTAGGGCTGAAAGACTACAAGACCATTGTCCCACTTTTTGCAATTTTTCTTCTTGTCTACTTCAAAATAACACACAGGCTTGAAATTTGTGGTGTTTGGAATCTAGGGTGAATCCCAAACATTAACTGATAACCCATTGCCTACCTTAAACCAGACACCTAACTCTAAAGACTTTCTAGCCTCTGACCAACATTTCCATATCCATGAATCACTATCTTTCTTTTTTATCTCCATAAATTTCTGCTTAAAGAAGTACTTACCCCTACTGCTCTACTCATTAAAGTGTTAGTGTTAGTAAGAACTCTGATATAGCACTCAAGCACAATCCAATACACCGGTCTGAATAGGTAGTTCTGTTAGATCGGACTAGAAGAGCTCCCTTACATTCAGAGGTAAGATGCTCTATCAAGTAGCTCGTATATGGGCCTAAGTTACCGAGCTACCAGAAAAGACACAACCTTGAGGGGCCGACCTCCAAGAGCCCAACAAAGTAACCGACCTCGGAGTATTGAGCCAGGTGGCCTGGGGACATGTTAGACCTCGAGGCAAGGTCATGTACATCCTTGAAAAGACCACAACAGACAGGTCCAGAGGTCGAAGGTACGACCTAAGGATCCATGGACTAAAACCGTAAAGGGGAAAAGAATCTTTGTAAAAGAAAAAGAATCGGCGTTCAAAGACCCTTGCCAAGATATAAGCGTGGCAAGTTAGCGAAGTAGAATCTGACTGAATCTCTTCCCAATAAAAACTCTCCTCGGCCCCAAGGTACCTGCCCTATATAAGGGCGACAAGTTCTTCTCCCTACGATATCATATTTTACGCCTTTATTTACATACTTTAATATATACAATTTGAGCGAGTTTTGACTTGAGAGAGAGTTCTGACTGGAACGTCCAAAAGTTTTTCACTGGGAACCTCTCTCGGCGTATTGCAGGTCATCGGAGCTCAATGATAAGGATCGTTCGAGGCGTAGGTGTCCAAAACCATTCGTGACTCAAAGTGACGTAACAAACTCAACAGATTTGCTTTAGAATTAAGGCTTCATTAAAGTCTATCTAAACATGATTATGTAGAAACTTATGATATTTAGCTCAATTTTTTTTTTCCCACAAGATAAATCCACCTAATTGGTTAGTTGGTTGGGCTAGCTTTTGACAGATCTGACCGTATGTTATTATGCTTTTGAATAATTTCATACTCAAATATCATTATCGAAAAACACTTACATAAAAATATGACATTTACTATATAAACATACATTTCACAGGGGTAGAACATACCTTTAGAAGGCATATAAATTAGACTCATTTTTTATATTTAGAAGGCGACTCCAGTTTCTACTTAAGTGAGTTTCTACCCCAAAATCAATTAGTGATGAGAGAAGCAGCATACTGAACATATAATATAGACTCATTTTTTTATATTTATGCAATTTTGGACAACATACAAGTTATATTCTACAACATCTGTTCACTTGTGAGTGCTTCTTTAATCATCCCACATCATACTCAGTTAAGAGAATCAATATAAGTTATTGATTAGACATGCTTTGATACCATGTTAGATTTATAAAATTGGGACACATGTTCCCTATTTATTCAATGCGGGACAAGTACAACTCACAAGTTATATTACAACACGTCTCTAACTTGTGAGTACTTTAACCATCCAAAATATAGATTTGATTGACGTTTTTTGTTAACTATAGTTAATTTTAAAAAAGTTGTTGAGTTAAGTTTGAGTGTGTATTAAAATAATATCAAAATAAAATAATTAAAGTTAACTTGATGTAAAGTATGAAAAATGTGATTGGAAGTGATACGTAGTTCAAATTATATGAGTTAATGAATAGTGAATTAAAATTGATGTGTCGTGTAAAGATGATTGATTGATATTATTTATTATATTGATAATTATGGATAGTGAGGTTGAGTTAAAGTTGAGTTAAAAATGGTTAAGTTAGAAGTGATTGGATATTTCTAGGCAAATCTATATCTAGTCAATCGGTCCTAAATTGGGTTTGCTCTGATACCATGTTATATTTATATAGTCGGAGGAAAGAGTGTGGTTCCACAGAGGTGGAATACACTTTTACAAGGCGAGTTTAGTTTCCCAAGTGTTGTTCCATCTCAAACCCAATTGTAATGGTTTTTTTCTTTCCAAACGATAGATTTATTAACGCAAACACGTAATTACAAATGACTAAATGGACAGAATAGTAGGACTACTTGAGGTAGCCTAAATAACACAATACAATATTAAAGAAAATAAAAAGCTCCCACCAGTGGAGAATATACATTCCCAAAAGGGAGAAAAAACGCGCTTAAAAAGAAGATACAAACACAAACACAAACTTACACCACAAGACATCACAAAAACTACTAAAGAAAACTAAAGCACTCCTCCACAGCCGACAAAATACTCCGCAAAGCCAGAAAACTGACCCCGAGAGCAACCACCAAAATAGACAGAGACCCGTACCCATGCACCGAACCAGAAACTACAGTTTTACAACGCTTAACTATAGTCGAGTCTCCAGCCCAAATCCCTTTCCCAGGCAGACAACTCTCAAACCAGAGCCGAAGATCAGCACAAAACACCCACCACAACCGGCAAACAAGGCCGACAGGCCACCGGAGCCACCGACCCATACCCACAAGGTAGCCCCATCGCCCAGCCCTAGGACGACGGGAAAAACAAGGGAGAAGGAGAACCAAAAGTCTCAAACCTCTTACCCTTTCACCACCGGCAATCTGGATCAACAGAGTCGGCGCCCCGACATGAACCTATCGACACCCTCCGCCCCACACCAGGTAAGACAAAAAGGCAAGGGGAGAGGAGAGGCTAACCTCGGCTCCGACCACCGCAAGGCAACAACCGGAGCTTGCCGCCAGCCACACCGCCGGACGCCGAGACCACCTCATGACCTATAAGGCAACTTGCGATTGAGGCGAGACCCTTGCTCGACTGAGAAATCCACGACATGATGAGGGACCAGAAGCATGGTTGAAGGACGGCCAACACTGCGGCGGCGCGGAGCGACCTACTCGGAGGAGGCGGCCGGCGAAGTCAAAGGCTCGGGTTTTTCTTTGGCAAATTGGGGAAAATGGGAGAGAGAAGACAATTATTAATGGTTGTTAGTAATAGTTGGAGCAGTAAAAACTATATTCACTTTCCATATTTATTCAATTGTAAGATCATTCAAAGTGATATTCCAAGAAAAAAAAGAGTAGGAAAGGTTTTTATCCAGCTAACCAATAGACTGTCCGAATTTGTGGAGTTACTGGTTTAGTATACCTCCCTTCAAATCCTATCCAATCCAAACCATTGTTTTTGGCACAAACACTTCGGAGAAAACAACACAACACAACCCACAGTTCCTCACTGAACACTGTTCTGTTTGTCCCGTCACAATCTACTTGCTCTGTTGGTACTCTGTCTCGACCCCACAACCTCAGTCTCAGATTCCAGCAAAAACACATGAATGCATTGCAGCCCCTTTGTCCAATTGCATTAAAAGATTACATTTTTAGTTCTTTAGCTCTCAGTTGTTGGGAGGTTAACAGATTAACACAGCCACTCTTTAATGCCACCACACCACAACACTCTCTTAAAAACCCCCTCACTTTGTCCATCTC
>BKCP01000447.1:302505-323486 GCA_008636005.1 Striga asiatica | reverse complement strand
AACAGAGCAAAAATGAAAACAGAACATCTCATTGACTCCAACAACATGTCCCTTCTTCTCTTCCTTTCCCTCCTACTTTCACTCTACAACCTTCGCCGGATCTTCCACCGGCGGCGCCGCCACTGCTACCTCCTCGACTACGAGTGCTTCATGCCCTCCTCCGACCGGAAACTTAGCACGAAACTCTCCGGCGAGGTCATTCGCCGGAACAAAAACCTCCGCCTCAACGAGTACAAGTTCCTCCTCAAGGCCATCGTCAGCTCCGGCATCGGCGAGGAGACTTACGCCCCTCGAACCGTCCTCGAGGGCCGCGAGGCCAACCCCACTCTCCTCGACGCCCTCTCCGAAATGGACGAGTTCTTCCTCTCGAGCATCGGGAGTTTGCTCCGTCGAACCAACATTTCCCCAAAAGAAATCGACGTCCTCGTCGTCAACGTGTCCATGCTGGCGACCGTCCCCTCTCTCTCGTCTCGCATAATCAACACTTACGGGCTTCGAGATGATATCAAATCGTATAACCTCACGGGCATGGGTTGTAGCGCGAGCCTCGTCTCGATAAACGCGGTCGAGGCCGCTTTCCGGGCCTCGTCTCGCCATTTACGGGCCCTCGTCGTGACTTCCGAGTCGCTCGCGCCGAACTGGTACGCGGGGGCCGACCGGTCAATGATTCTCGCGAACTGCCTTTTTCGGGCCGGCGGGTGCGCGATGGTGCTCTCGACCCGGCCCGGCCCGAACGCGATGCTCCGGTTGGCCCGGCTCGCGCGGACCCACCACGGAGCCTGGGACGAGTCGTATGGGTGTTGCGTGCAGACGGAGGACGAGTCGGGACGAGTCGGGTTCCATCTCGGGAAGGGATTGCCCGCGGCCGCCACGCGGGCGTTCGCCGAGAATCTCCGGTGGATGGCGCCGAGGATACTTCCGTTCCGGGAGCTGGCGAGGGCGGCCGTGGCGGCGGCACTCGCCGGAGGGCGGCGGCCGGCGGTGGATTTCCGGTCGGGAGTGGAGCATTTTTGCTTGCATACGGGTGGGAAGGCGGTGATAGATGGGGTGGCGAGGAGTTTGGGGTTGAGTGAGGGTGACGTGGAGCCGGCGAGGATGACGCTGCATAGGTTCGGGAACACGTCGGCGAGTAGTTTGTGGTACGTGCTGGCGTATATGGAGGCGAAGGGGAGGCTGAAGAAAGGGGATCGGGTGTTGATGATAAGTTTTGGGGCGGGGTTTAAGTGTAATAGTTGTTTGTGGGAGGTTGTGAGGGATTTGGATGGGAAGGGGAATGTGTGGGGAGGGATGATCGACGAGTATCCGGTGGGGAATTTGGCGGAAAAAAGCCCGTTTTTGGGGAAGTTCGGGTGGCTGCAGAGCGAGGTGGACGAAGAGTTTCGCTTCCCGGATGATTACGAGATACCGGATTAGTATTTTCTTTTTTATTTTTTTTGGATTGTTTTGTTTTGTTGTTGTGATTGGGAAAGTATATGATATGATAGTGTGAGTTTTGTTGATGATCCACAGTGTATTTGTACCTTACTCTCAGAGATATCTATGTTGCAAAGATAGATGAAATGTGGTAATGCATTTGGTTTTGAGATATATAAGTGTCTGCTTCATCTATTTGTCTCTGTGTTTAACTTAATCTGTTTATATGTTCAAACTTTTGAGGGCATTTAAGTTTTTCTCGGTAATTTACACTACAGAAATTGAGGCCAAGGCCAAGGTGAACTTGTATAGAATTCTACACAAACCAGTAGTAATAGTAATTACTAATGTGTGCCGGTTTGTTATGTTCAACAATGTGCATTCATTGAACACGTGTAGTCTTAATTACACGTACAAAATGCCGAAAATCTGGAATATTCGGCGAGCCAGCCATATCTGTTACTCAAGCAGATTTACCATCAAGTAATAAATTATGATACCGAACATCAATTTTGGTAATAAAGCATTGATAATCTTGGTACTTCCGCTAGATCCTAATCTCTCATTACCAGACGAAGCTGGGCATAATTCGCCTGATGCACACAGCTCAGCATTTCCGGTCACACTGCAATTATACGTACGGTTAGACGAGATAACATGTAACAGGTAATAAAAGTCTGATTATTTATTTTGCTTACACTAGATGAAGGCCATTCCTGTTAGACAGGGAAGCTGGTATCGAACCGTTGAGTCGATTATTTGCTAGATTTCTGTTAAAAAAAAAAAAAAACAAGATATTATTATCAATGGTTTTCTAAGCAGCAATAACAAGTTGTGATATATTTGTACTCACTCACAGTGTTCTGAGGTTAGGTAATGTGCCAAGAAAATCAGGAATAGGCCCTTGCAAGCTGTTATTGTGAAAATCACTACAAAATCCAACAGCAGTATTGTACATTACAAAGATCAGACAGCAAACAGCAAAATATCAATGCGAATTTTGGTTAGAAACGATTTTATCGACTCACATTGTTCGAAGGGCATCCATGGAACTAAAATTCGGAAGCATTCCCGAGAGGCCAAAGCTACCGAGTAGCCTGCAATAAACGAACAATAATAACCAAGCTAAGTCGAGTACATCACTGGATATATCAATCAAGATTGTGCAATTTTTACTAGCAGTAAAATTATCAGTTTACAGAGCGGTAACTCGCGGCATAGAATCACTGCTACAATCGATCCAATCCCATGCGTATGGTGCAGGAAGACACGGATCCCCGCTCCAATCTGCCAACGTGGCGAACGCATTTTGTAGAGCTTCCAAGCCTTGCACTGTATTATTATTATTAGCAAAACAAGTAAATTATAAGAGAAATTTTAAGTTAATTATATCAGGCATATATTAGTTTATTTATTTTCCTTCCTCACCATCTCTTCTGTCGGTACCGTCTGTGAGCTCGGGTCCCACGACAAAGACTTCCATGGCGTTTATAAGCGGAGCAAGTGTAGAACCGTTTGCCGGGACTATAGAAAAAGTCGTATTTGTTGAGGCTGTAATGTTATTAGTATACAGTTGCGTGCAGTTAGCGTAAGGCGGAGAAAACGGCTGCGAGAAGGGCAGATTATCTTTGAAAACGGACATTGACCGTGTCTCGTTGAGCTGAAGTCGGGATACTTCCGAAAAGTAGGCGTTGATGTAAACCGGGACCTCGACCGGTGGAAATCCCATGTTTATTTGTAAGCTCGAATTCGGACTAATTGCGGTAACTGCGTGCTTTAGCACTGCAGGTGGGGGTAATTCCGACAATATGATCGGACCGTTGAAAACGGCTGTGCTCGAGACCGGGATCATGGCTTCCGTGGATGCTTCCGGACTCCATAATCGGTCGTAAATATCATTCGGATACCTACACTCGAGAATTTTATTTTTCCGAATGCATGAAATTTCTTACTAAGAAAAAAAGCAGAGGACAACATTCACAAACACAAGCTATCTTTAGGCTATGTTTGATAACCTATAGCTAATAAACTAGTTTATAACTTTTAAGTAAATTTCGAACTGATAGCTTATGACCTATTGAAAAACTAGCTTATATGATAAAAGTGTTGGGTAAAATTAGCTGGCTGAAATAAAAATTTCGACGAGCTTATTTGAGAAGCTACCAAAAGAAGTTTATGAGATAAGCTCGAACTTTTTAAAAAAGTTTCGTCCTACCAAACGAAACTTATTTGAATACACGAAACTTATAAACTATTAAAATAAGCTCTAAGCTAACTTATATGCTTACCAAACACATCGTTAGCTACATTAGTCATTACATCAACATAAAAACCTCGATTTCAGTCATAGCTTCGACCAAAGTCAACCCCAGCTGCAAGCAGAACACGACTCGAATCTCGATTAATCAACAACAACAAAAAANACCTGATAGTTGCATTCGATCCGAAAGCCACTCTCTTCCTCAGGAACAAAGGCCTCGTCTCGTTTACAATCGCGTACATAAACGGCTCCAAACTCCGAAACTCGAGGGAAGACAAAAACGGGAAATGCCCGGGACTCGTTTGAGCCAAGCACACGCTTATGGAGTCCCCCTTCATAACATAAACAACCTCGTAATAAACGAGCTCCGAGGCCGAAGTCTCGACTGTCGCCCAACGGTTGCCGTCGAATTGGAGTTCGAAAGTCGGCGGAGATGATCTGCCGTCGTAGTCCCCGTAGTAAAACCCCGCGCGCACGAGCACGCGGCCCTTTTTGAACGAGTCGATTTGGTAGCAGTTTTTGACTCGGGACGTGAAAACGCGAAGCGTGGCTGCTGCTCGGGGGAGCCAGCTGGCGGAGGGAACCGAACGGGATTCGCCAGTTAGTGTGAAGTTTTCGTCACCCGACCAGTCGATGAGGTTAGCGTCTCTGTATGAGACGGACGAGCCGCAATCGATGCTGAGGAAAACTGCAAACGATAAAAAACGGGATTTTTTTTTAAAAAAAAATCGGAAAATAGTCGGAAAAAGGTGTCGGGATTGCGATTTCTTACCGTCGGCCGATACGGAGAGACAGAAGCACAGAGCTAAGACAAGACATGAGAGTTCATGAGGTTTTGCACCCATGACTTATTAGATTTTGTTCTGTCTGGGAAAAAAAATTGAGTTTGGTGGATTCTATTCAAATGGAGATAATTGGTTCATCACTGTTGGTTGATGTTCTTGAATCATATACTGAAACTTAAGAATAAGGTTTTTTTTTTAATATGTGATGGATTTTGCTAATTTACTTATTATGAAGTTATTTTGAAGGATACATTAAAATTCATCAATGTCCTGTACTACTGGCTCTGCTTCATTTGACTTTGAGAGTTTTGGAAAGGACTGAGTCATGCAGTTGACAAGTTGCTGTTGGTCAACTTAAAAAACAAAGTTGCAAACAATTAACAAGTAGACTTTTGGGAATCAAATTGTAATTTTATAAGAGTCAAGTGGGGATATTGTAATAATCCCGACAGGGTGGAGGTCAAGAAAATACACAGTGATTGCACGTTGTTCGCACTACTTTGATTCGAAGATGGAAAATCCCTCTCAAAATAATATGATGATATGTATTATGTTTATTGCATATTAAGTAAAAGAGATTTTTCACTTAATTGCAGCATAACAATTTGATATTAAACAAATCATTCTCACAAGAATAATATCATATTATTTCATTTTCGAAATGAGTAAAATATGAATATTGAAAAAAAAAAGAATATTGAAAAATAAATTAATATGATTGATTTAGTGAAGATATGTAATAGAATAAAGAAATGAATTAAATAACAAAATATAGATTGAAATAAATAATGATTATTTTAATGAAGAAAAATATTTAATGTAATGAAAAAAATCATGCGTAATTGACATTTGACAGACACTCAACCTAATTATATATTAACCAAAATCATAAAATTGTAAAAGTACTAATAGAATCTCGAAGCATGTAAGTCCATGGACAGAGCCACCATTGGACTAGGCCCCATAATTTTTTATTTTTATTTTTTGTTTAGTTTAGCATTTCTTATTTGTAGCCTCATGTAAATATTACTCTAGCCTAATTTAGCTCATATGTTTTTAAGAAGAAACCCAATAATTTATTAATTTTTCATTCTCAAAGGTAGAAGAGGTTTGAGCCTTTTTCTAGATATATATATATATATAAAAAAAAAACACAAATTTATTGCTTATCCTAATTTTATTTTACAAATGTGTAAGAAGATTGTTGATTAATGTTTGTTTTAATAGTGCTATGAAGAGAGATTACTTATGTTATGTAATGATCAAGAGCTAATAGGACTTGATTTGTGATGATAAATTTAGATATATACTTAGTTTGAATTTATGCACACAACTTGATTGTTCGATGAAAGCACAATTAAACATTTGAGATAATAAAATATAAATTCGTATAGGCTAAAAATTGCATATTTGGACATGATATAAGTCTTTATATACTTTTCTTTATAGTTTAACATGTTGTTTTTCTTCTTATTATTTTCTTTTTTATTTTGGTTAAATCATATTGAATCATTTTACTTGAAATAATATTGATTATTCATGTAATTTATATTACATTACATATCGAATATATCAATTACTTTATATTTTAATTTTATATATTTTGTTTCTTCTAGAATTCTAATAGAATATTTATTTTGTGATTGAACTTATGGATTTTAATAATTTAGTATCGACATTCATTGAATTTTTAAAATATACTTTCATTCATTTAACTTTGTAATTCATGTAAGTTGTATTGAATATTAAAAAGAATTAGTTTCATACATTGGTTTTTTTTATGCTTGGCATGTAGCTAAAGATGTTATTCGAGTCGAGTCAAGTTGGATATCTCATATTCGAACTTGTGATTATTCAATAAATAAACTTGATTAGGTATTCGAGCTTAGCCATTTGAAGTGTATGAAATAGTTGAGTTAGAACTTTCACGAGACGAAATGTGTTGTGCTCGTGAATAATTTGATTCGAATAATGGCTCAATGTTAAGCAGCTCCGGGTAAAAAAAAATCCTAGCTAGGCCTTGCGTGAGCCTAAACAAATTCAAAAATTATATATAAGGGATATAGTTTCAGAAAATAAAATAAAATATCTGTTTTCATTTAACAAGTGTATGTGTGTAACAAGTTCACTTAGATCTAGATTGCCTGCACCAGCATTTATGTTTCCTCGATCCCACGAGGAGTAGAAATTAAAATTGTAACTATTTTCGTATTAATCGATTAAAACTAAGGAAACAATAAAAGGTGGGGGGATTGGTCTTATAAAAATAAAAATAAAAATAACAAAATAAAATAAAAATCAAATAAAATGAGAGAAGTTCAGTTTTTCGGTTCAGTTATCACTCAATCTAGATCTACCGTTAATTAATTTCGACGTTTTCTTTAAATTGCTAACTAATTACCAACCCTAGCTAACAACAAGCTCTGCTAACCGAATTTTCCCTTACCGAATATTTAATCGAAATAAGTTCTTCGACTTAAGGAGATATATGTGGGTTCTGCCCGTGAGAAACGATCTGCTCGTGAAAATATCTCGAGTGTAGATCTTAGGTATATTTTATGTATATGTGGGTTTTGAAATCGATTTCGAGAAACGATTAAAACTCGATTGTATATTTAAAGTATATTTTATGTATATGTGGTATCGTGAACTTGAATTACGTGAATCTCGATTGTGTATTTTATGCATATTGTACGTATATTTTATGTATATGTGTGTTGTGCAACTTTGGTATATACCCGCAATATATACCCGCAACGTGTAAATTTTTCATACCCGAAATATACAAATTTTCATATCGATACATATACCGAAAATATACTATATATAACCACAACATATACCCGCAACAATTACATAATTTTACTATCTATCAACAAATCAAGCACACCAAGTGTTCGACAATTATCCTCTAAGAAGTTTTTTGTTAGAACAGATAGAAAAAAAGTACATAGTAAACATATATTGTACATATACTGAACATATATTGCAAATGAACTGAACATATACTACATACAAGCAACATATATTGTCGATTGCCTCGTGCAGCGAGTTAAAGAAAAAAAATAAAAAAAAATAAAACAAAGAAAAGGTAAACAGGTTTAAAAATGGGCGCATCATCTTCGGTGCACGCCGTCTGAAGTCGTTGATGTCCACCACAAGCCGCCTGAAGTCGCCGACGACTCCCGATTTCTCACCTCGACGGCGGACGATAAATGATAGAGCACGGATCCAACTCAAGTACCGTCTTCTCCACTCTAATCGACAGATCCTTCCCATCAATAACGCCATTAAAAAGCTCCAGAAACTCCCAATCCACGAGCCCGCTGTCTCCGTCCCCTTCTCGTGAGTCCTCCATACTGGAGGACCAGCGCCGGCGAACCGCTATCTCCGGTTAGGTGGTCGCCAGTCGGAGCTTAGGTCGCCTTACTCCCGGAGGGTATGCCAATCCATCGATCCGCCAACCCCGCACTCATCCAAGCCGTGGGTCGCCCGTAATCGACCGATATAAAAAACAGATAAAAATTTAAATGTAATGTTGTAGAAGAAGAAGAAGACAGAGGGAGAGAACAAGAAGAAGAAGAAGGAGAGAGAGAGAAAGAGAAAGAGAGAGAGAGAAAGAAAGAAAATGTCAGTGATAAAATTTTGGGAAGTTGAAAAGTCTTCCATTAATTACTCAACTAATTGATTACAAATGTAACTTAATGATTTTATTGATATTGGTAGTTTTGCAAATAAAAAGGGCTCGACTAGTTGAATTGCTATTATTTATGATTTGGTTTCATATATGTAATAAAAAATTATATATAACGTAAACTGTGCAAATTTCTCTTTATTTATTTTCTTCACCAATTAATTCCATCCTCACGCTTCCAGTTAATAAAGTCCAGCCCAAATAATGTCTTGACAAATTCCACTAGCCCCTCATGCCTTGGATTTAATTTTCTTAACAATTGGGCTGAAATTGGGCCGGTATGGAGTGCTCGATAACTGATCTCGTAAACTTCTGTACTTCGCGTACATAAATTGCTCCAAAATATTGAAAATAACACAAAACATCAAAGCAAATAAATCCATACAAATAATAAATAGACCGAAAAATATAAACGTGCATATAAATTAAGCGTATAAAAATACAATATTAAATATATAAAATACGCATATTTTTCAACCTATCACTAGTACAATCTGTATCCGATAACAATCAACTGTAAGCTATTCGTTATCAGCTATAACTACCAAACGAAATTATATAACTTGATCTACAGTAGGTGTTGTTTTATGCATAATTTTATTAGACAAATGTCATACTTAAAAAAAGTCACAATTAAACATAAGTTCGAGAGTTTATGACATTTGATATATTATAAATATACGTTTTTATTTAGAATTGACGGGCTGACCTGCATAACATTAAGATTGTCTTACACAAAAATTGATTGTCTTAAACAAAAATTTATAGTATTTGATAGTATAAGGTAAATAGTTGGAAGGAATAATTAATTAAAAAGTAAACAATTGACCTTTCAAATGTGCTCAACCATGCGAAAGATATATCATCAAATCCAAGCAGCTTTACTTTTCAGCTAAAAAAACATGGAATCACACATGGTTTTCAGCGTTATTAATTTGGTCAAAGTGAGAAACTTATCTCTTGTGGGCCAAAAAGCTGAAAAACTTATCTCTTGAAAATGATTTTAAATTGGAGAAAAAAAAAAAAAAACTTTTAGTATGCATATTGTCATTGTAATATATTGTATTTTAAAAATAACGTAAATTGAAAAATCGCATTTGATAATATAAGTATATATTTTTTTGTTCAACTATATATATTAAAGTCAACCTCCATGAATCCAACTTCTCGACAAAGATAATTGCTGTCTAATGTCAACAAATCCAGAGCCAATTTTCAAAATTTTATTGGTGCCATGGCAAGTGGAATTCCAGATTTTGCACCACCAATAATGGCATGATCTGTGGAGATGTTATGTTGTGTTGAATGGTTTACAAATATCATGAATAATGGCAAACATGAATACACATGTTCCTAAGTTTTGGATCATCTAAGAAATTAATAAACTTTGAGGGCATCATCATGCCATGTGGACTCATAAAATATATACATTTATTGAGCACATTGGAAAGATCAACTTATTACTTTTTATTTTTTTATGTCAATTGAAAATTAGATTGTACATTCCTTAAATTCAAGAAAGCACATGTATATATTTAGAAGCTTGACTTATAACAGTTTAATATATTTTCATGTTAATAACTGAGCTAGTGGTTGTCCAGATATTATTTATTCTTATATATTTCGTGCCAATATGTTTTTTCAAACAATAATACATATAGAAACAAAAATAAGGATCCTCCCGCAAAACACACTATTAGAACTGCACACTCCCACAAAAGAAAAAAGCACATCACATTGAAAATACAAGTAAAGAAAAATAAAAAAATATATATATATATATATATATATATATATNCACAAATTGTTTTGTATTTTTTGGTAATTTTTTTTAGGAAAAATATGTAGTTGAGATTTGATTTTTTCTTAAAGAAAGAAAAAGAAAAATAAACTTCGATAATTGTTTATTTCATTTTTTATTCTTTCGTGGTTGTTAAGTTATTACTCAAATCACATTTATAAAATTAGGAGGCGAAACCTGTTAATTGTTGCCCTCAATTATTTTTAAATCCAGATTAATTTTAGATCTACAAAAAACAAATGTCACTAAATAAAATAATAAGCAAAATTTAAAATAAACTAATACATCAAAAAATTTAAGATCTAAAAAAAGTATAACCATGTTACTAAACAAAAATAAATAAATAAATAAATAAAGAGCGAAACTTCAAATAAAAATAACAATTCAGTTTTATAAATGTGATTACAAAAAACAATTCTCATCATTTATACTAGTACGAGTCTCGTGCGATGCACAGACAAGAGATATTCATCAATATTTATAAATTAAAAATACTAATTAAATAATATTTATAATTAAAATATAGAATCAATATGTAATACAATTTACCTATATTAATTTATTGATAATGTTATAGAAATTTAAATTGTGCAAAAATTACATAAAACATGTCTATTTAAAATTAGTAAGCAACTCATATGATACACGTAACTGATAATAAATTACATTATATTCATAAATTTTATTTTAAAATTTTTATTCATAAATTTGATTTGACTACAATGTGATTCTATATAAAAATTATTTCGATAAAATTTTATCATATATTTAAAATCTATGTGAATAATAGGTATAATTATAAAACTTATATTNCGCCCATAGTTTGAAATCATACTCAAGGTGGCACATATTTTTTTACGATTTTTAACTTGAATCATCAAAGATCAAATAAAAAATGTGCCTTTCAACAAAATATTTTGTTAATCGTCGCATATTTCCCAAAGTTCCGATATCAGATAGGAGTCTTATGGCCCAGACTCAATATACACTCACGTTATAAGGCAAAATGTTTGTTCTCACATGTTTTTTTTTTCTTAAACATATTTTTTGTTCTCGTAACTGATTATTTATATTATATTTGTTGAAGTTTAGAGATGTAACATCTGAATATATTTTATTAGAATTTGTATTCGTATGTTTGTACTATTACATGTATTTTTTGTGCTCGGAATTGATTGTTTTTTTTTTAGAATTTTGAGGTTCAAAGACGAAGCATCTTCATATAATTTTTAGAGCATGTATTAGTACAAATGAAAATGATTTATGAATGTTTATATGATATGGCGGATCCACATATGGGCCAGCCTAGGCAATTGCCTAGGCTGGATTTTTGGTATTAACTTCATATCATTACATGTGTTAATTGTAAATTTATATTTAATATTTCTAGAAATATAAATACAAGTTCTAATTTTAAAATTTTAAATAATTCTTACAAAATAACATTATTTTTTTATTTAAAATGATCACCTCACCTGTCAAATTTGACTGCATTATGTTACAATATTTTTAGTATTTATAATATATAATAGGCTTGATAGTTAAAGTTTATGAGAATAGATATTAAATATTCTAGTAATTTGTAAAAGATCTTTTTCCCATAAAAAACCGAACTAAAATTTAAAATTCTTAAGCAGTATAATCCAAGAAGATATAGATGCATTAAATTCTCAATAACCAACCTTAATAGGTATGTTAATTGTTTGTTTAACAAACTCCATCTGATGAGGTATAGATGCATTAGGATTCTTTGTTAATTTGTTTAACAAAATGATTAGATTTGTTAATTCCATCTATTCCATCGCCCACCATCATCAACATCACCAATACCAAACACGAGAAAAATTGAAAACCCCCTTTTCAGCCCACCACTCGCACACCTAACCCCATGAATGGCTGATAAACCAACCAAGCACAAAATCAAGAGCAAAAAGCATAAACACCAGCATCCAGACGACCCGGCGTCGGCAAAATCCACCGCCGATCTCTCCTTCAAGCCCTCCTCCGATGTCAAGTGACTCCGATTTGGAGGCCGCGCAGCGGCTATGGTGATTTTCGTGTTCGAATTGGAGGGGCTGAGGGCGGCCGCGAAACGGCTGTAGCCGGCGGAGATGCCGCTAGGAGAGGTGAACTGGAGGCTGATTCGGGGGATGGCGAGTTGCGAGATGGCACAGTTCAAGTTACGGAAGAGATGGTGCGGATAGTAGTGTACGCGGTGAGGAGGTGCGGCGGATCAGATCTGAGGGAGATTCTGCAGGCAGTGGCGACGCTCAAGGATTTCCTCGACCAGCATCGCCATAATTTAAGGCTGCCCTCTTTTTTTTTTGAAAAAGAAAAAGAAAAAAAAATAAAAAAGTTACTAAGAATAGTAAGTAATCAATGTTGATTAAAATTTGACTAAAGTTTGACTTACTATTTTTAAAAAATGTTAATTCTTATTATATATATATATATAGATATTGATTGATTTATTTCCTATAGAAACAACCATCAATACCAAAAATAAATTCGTCCACTATATACCATATATTAATTAATTCACATGGTTTGAGTAATTGATGTATCTTAAAATATAGCTTAATTACTTCCTTAAATAACTAGCCGCAATTTTCATAAGTGATCATTTGATATATACCATAAATTGTTAAAATAATTTTCCAAAATAATAAATAGATTTTTTTGGAGGGAAATAGTTACTAATTAAAAAATAATCAAAACATATATATATATATATATATATATGTGTGTGTGTGTGTGTGTGTGTGTGTGTGTGTGGATATGATTGTTGCAGATTTGGTTGCACAATGACAAAGGAAGTTGGAAGATCTTTAAAGATTTATTATTGTATTAGTTCAAATTATGTACATAAATTATATTGATTTATTGACTTTCTGTTGTATTGTAAGCTATATTGAGCCAGAATATTGGAGGCTAATTAAATTGGGTTAATATTTGGAGAATCGTCCAGCAGCAATATTTCCATGAGAATTGACGCAATGTTTAACCCAATATATAGTAGAAATTGAACGAAAATCTAGTTAGCCGCAGCATTTGACAATATATATTTATATATAAATTTGACTTTTTCATTTTTAATTTAAAAAATGGCCGGACTTTTTCAAATTATTTATTAAAAAAAGTAAAAATGAATTATTTAGGCGAAAAAATAGTTACTTTTTCAGGCGAATACTAAACGTTTTTATATTTATATAGATATAGATATAAATTTTCAAAAAAGTAAACAACCACATAGTAACTTGATTACATTTTAATATTTTATATGATTATATGGCATACAAATTTCAAATTAAACTAACCTTTTTTCTCACGTTTTTAATTTTGAATTCCTTTTCATCATATAATATCATGATTTAAATAATTATGTTATATGAATCTGGCCGGTGAAGCAATAAAAGCAACATTTTTCTGGGTTTTAATTTTTAAACCTGACTCGCAATTAAAGTCGACCTTCTTCTCCACACTAATTAACTCTTTAGAAACTGTAAATTTTGTGCGTACACTTCACTGCACTGCACAATTTCCCACTCTTTCAGCCTTCCATCAAAAACCCTATCCGCCATTGTTGTGTTGAGTTAACCTTCTCTAGAGAGAGACGGAAAAAAAAAAAATATTGGAGAAGAATAATTTCATGTTTGTGTCAACATCAAGGTGGCCGATCAGCTCAAGCTAGTTCATTTTTTTTTACTATATTTTATTCTGGGCTTTGTTTCCTTTTACTCGGTCGGTGCAAACGCTTTGTTTTCTTTCTGGGCTGTGATAATTAAATCTAGGTTTCGTCTCATCTGGTTCGACCTGGAGCTTTTTGGATCGAAGGTACAACAACAAACAAGCATTTCCCTTCTCAATATTTTACTTTTTCCTGAAAACGGATAACAATGGCGTATTCGAATCGAGCATAGTTCTATATCTGTAATAACCGGTGTTGATTATGTGGGTTTCTGCGATGATGGGTTGTTGGGTTTCGAGGTTTTCGATCTGGGTTTTGTTCGTATTGAATCTTGCATTTTGCTCTAGAGGGTTCGATCCTGTCGATCAATATTACATCAATTGTGGGTCGTCCGGCGATGTCACCGTCGGCAATGTGACCTATGCTGCCGATAGATCCGCCTCTAAATACCTTTCAACCCCTCGAGACATATTAGCCGACCCCAATCTGAACGATGAATCCCTTTTCAGTACGGCCCGAATTTTCACCGGCCCGTCTAGGTACACTTTCCCAATCAAACGGGCCGGCCGGCACTGGATCCGCCTCCGATTTAACCCGTTTGTTTACCAAACTTACGACATGAACAACGCAATTTTCTCCGTTTTCTCCCAGAAAAATCCCCTGCTCAGCAGCTTCACCCCTAATCGAAATTCCACCACCGTGAAAGAATACTCCGTCAACCTAACTTCCGGCGACTTCATCCTCACCTTCTCCCCCTCGGAAAACTCATTCGCTTACATTAATGCCGTCGAGGTCGTTTCATCTCCAGACGATCTCATCACAGACGATGCCTCTCTCTACAGCCCAGTGGGCCCCTTCGTCGGGCTTCTAACCGAATCCCTCGAAACAATCGCTCGGTTAAACATGGGCGGATCGTATATCTCTCTTGCTAACGATACATTGGGCCGCGAATGGGTACCCGACTCTAACTACCTATCCCAGCCAGACCTCGCCGCCAGCGTGTCCAAAATCCCGGCCGTCCGTTATCCGCCAGGTGGCGCCTCGCCGGAGACCGCCCCACCAACCGTTTACGGCACCTGCACTAAGATGAAATCCGACGACGACCCGCGGAGCGACTTCAACGTGACGTGGCACTTCCGCGTCGACCCGGGTTTTCGCTACTTTCTCCGACTCCACTTCTGTGACATCATCAGCACGTCAGCGAATCAGCTCGTCTTCAATGTCTACATCGACACGTCACTCGTGGCGCCCGATCTCGAGCTGACAACAGAAACCTTCGGCCAGCTGGCGACCGCGTATTATACGGACTTTGTTACGCCTTTGATGGACAAAAATAACCTCACCGTGAGCATCGGCCCTTCTCCTCAGAGTTCTTACCCGGACGCGATTCTCAACGGGCTCGAGATTATGAAGATGAACGATTCGAGAGGAAGCTTGGCCGGTTTGTTGGTTTTGCCCGCTTTCTCGGGCTCGAAAAGGATAAAACTCGGACTAGTCGTGGGTTTAAGCGTGGGTCTTTCGATAGTTATTGTCGTTATACTATTGTTAGTCTACCGGCGAAGGAAACGGCAAGAACGCATTAAATACCTTAAATCGTGGGTCCCGTTTTCGGTCAACGGCGGGGGAACTTCTCACTCGACGGGAAGTAAGTACTCGACGGGCACGGTTTTGAGTGTGGCGCCGAATTTGAGCTATCGGGTCCCGTTTTTGGCCGTTCAAGAGGCGACTAATAATTTCGACGAGAGTCGAGTGATTGGTGTGGGAGGGTTCGGGAAGGTTTACAAAGGAGAACTACACGACGGGACAAAAGTGGCCGTCAAGAGAGGAAACCCGAAATCCCAACAAGGAATGGCCGAGTTCAGAACCGAAATCGAGATGCTTTCTCAATTCCGGCACCGACACCTCGTCTCGTTGATCGGTTATTGTGACGAGAAAAACGAGATGATTCTCGTTTACGAGTACATGGAAAATGGGACACTGAAGAGCCATTTGTATGGGTCGGGCCTCCCGAGCCTGGGCTGGAAGGAGAGGCTCGAGATATGTATCGGGTCAGCTCGCGGGCTGCATTATCTTCACACGGGCTACTCGAAAGCTGTGATCCACCGTGACGTGAAGTCGGCGAACATATTGCTCGACGAGAATCTCATGGCCAAGGTGGCGGATTTCGGGCTTTCGAAAACTGGGCCCGATCTCGACCAGACCCACGTCAGCACAGCTGTGAAAGGGAGTTTTGGGTATTTGGATCCCGAGTACTTTAGACGGCAGCAGCTGACTGAAAAATCAGATGTTTACTCGTTTGGTGTGGTTTTGTTTGAAGTTCTTTGCGCGAGGCCCGTGATCGACCCATCTCTGCCGAGAGAAATGGTTAATCTTGCTGAGTGGGCGATGAGGTGGCAGAAGAAGGGCCAGCTGGAGCGGATCGTGGACCCGAATCTTGCGGGTAGGGTAAAACCCGACTCGTTGAGGAAGTTTGGTGAGACGGCAGAGAAGTGTTTGGCGGATTTTGGGGTCGATAGGCCGTCTATGGGAGATGTGTTGTGGAATTTGGAGTATGCGCTTCAGCTTCAAGAGGCGGTGGTCGAGAATGATCCGGAAGAGAACAGTACGAACGCGATTGGACAGCTGGCAGCTCGGTTGGAGGCTTCGGGTGATTCTGTGGCTCGGTTGGAGGCTTCGGGTGCAGTGGATGATATTTCGGGTGTTTCGATGAGTCGTGTTTTTTCGCAGCTGGTGAAATCCGAAGGTAGATGATGATCGATCGATTTGTGTCGTGATGAATCGAAACAAATTCTTTTCTTTCGTTTTTCATTTTAAGGCAAAACCTTTCTGTTCTATCTGAACAGATGAAAAAGTCTTTGTGTTGTTTTGTTTACATAGACTTGATGATAATAATAGTGTTCTTTTGCTTGCCTGTGTTTGTGTTTTTGTACCCTTTTCTGGGTTTCTCTGTGTGTTTGTATTATTATCTATTATGGTTTCATTTTTGGGATCAATTTTAGTTGTTAATTTCACTTGTTTGTGTGGTTTGGAGAGTTTCCTTCTAGAGTATACTGGCAATACTGTGCCATTAATGAGTAAGAAGCAACAAAGTCCAAAAGGAAACTTTTGGTTGGTATATGATCGACTTAATGGTTAATATTTCATCCAGAGGTTGACCATAAACAAGTACTCCTATATACTACCTCCTATTCTTTTTAAATGTCATTTTGGCTTTATCAACTATTAACCAAAATAAATGTCGTTTTGGATCTTTTGTACATATTTTTCCATTATTACCCTCAGTTAGTTAATAAATACATTATGTCTTTTCATATTCTCTTCATCTTTTTTTTTAAAACATCTACCTCTATCTTCATTAATGAGGGTTATTATTGACAAAAAAATTATTCTTAATTAGTGTGCACCTTCCCAAAACGACACTTATTATGAATAGGAGGGAGTACTTAATAAACTTAATTAATGACATTAGTATGAATTTAAAACTGCTGATTTTAGTCTCATTAAAGGTCAATTGGTAGGCTCGTAAAATGATGGTTATTAATTATGTTAGAAGCGTACTATACTAAGAAGTTTAGTTAAACATAGAAAAATAATAATCAATCTTATTTTATTTGTCATTTTGACTTTATTGACCATTAACTAAATAAAAATGACATTTTAAATCTTTTATACACATTTTCCTTTGTTACCTTCGTTTAACTAATACACTACATGTTTTGGGAAGAAAGTTGTGAAATACAATGAGTTTTTTCTCTTAAAAAAAACATAAAAGAAACTGAAAAAAAAAAAAGAAATTAGTTTATGTTAAATTGTTTTAAGTAAGAATTTCTTAATTTGTGTGTTAAAAGCACAAAACACATTTAAAAAGAAAGAATATGAGTGAGTATTATTACTTTCTATTCCCTACCTATATGCCACAAGTTTTCATATCCTAAATGTGAATTCCATGTTTCGTAATACTACATGTTGATTTTATTGTGTCTTATAATATTGTTAAGATTTTTTAAATTATATATACTTGAGTAAATTAACCTATAAATTAAGATATTTTAAAAGTTAGTAACCTATTGAACAATTTTGATTTGGTATCCATATTGTGTATGCAAAACAAATAATTATTATATTTACTCTTTTTACTAAAAATTTAAACCATCTACCAATATTAATTGAAAAATAATAAAATTTAATAGAACAAATATTTATTTCCATTAGATGAATTGAGCTAGAAAAAATATCTAATACAGGACGACTGTTTTTCAAAAAATCATTTAAAATTTAAAAACAAAAACTTTATATTTATTTTTAACATTTAAGAATAAATTTTTTAATAGTATGTGCAGGTATTGTCCTAATAGATATATAATGGGTTTATTGCACCAAATTCCCCTGTATTATATGAAATCTGCGCGTTTTCTCTTGCTATTTCAAAAATTACGTCAAACCCCCTTGTATTTAATGTCTCGATGCACACTCGTCATTTTAAGTTAACGGCGTGACTTTAATGCTGACGGCATTATTTTTTCATTGAAATTACCATTATACCTCTACTTTATCCTTGAATTTACCATTATACCCTTATTGTCATATATGGTGACTTAAAAATAAAACACCAAAGGTGAGGATTGAACCCACTACCTTTGGGTTATAAAAAGCCACTCTCACCAATTAGACTACTTGGCATTTACTTATAAATGTGACTTTGTTTATTTATATCGTAACATATAACGGAACTAATATAATAATTAAGTATATGGATTCTAATTTATAAATAATATAATAAATAAGAATATAGATTCTAAATTAGTATATAGATTATAAATTATAAATAATATAATAATTAAGTACTTAGATTATAAATAATATTACAATTAAATATGTTTTAGTTATAAATAATATAATAATTATGTAAATAGATTTTAAATTACAAATAATATAATAACTAAATAACGAGATTATAACTTATAAATAATATAATAATTTGGTATATAGATTCTGTATATAAATAATGTAATGGTTAAATAAACATACTCTAAATTATAAATAATATAGTGAATGAATAAATAGATTCTATATTCTAAACTATAAATGATAAAATAATTAAGAAAATAATTTATAAATTATAAATAATATAATAATATAATAATTCAATAATTTAGATTCTAAATTATAAATCATATAATAATTAAGTAAATATATTTTAAATTATAAATAATATAATGATTAAGTAAAGAGATTCTATATTATAAATGATATAATAACTAAGTAATATATATATTCAAAATTATAAATAATACAATATCTAAAAAAGAGATTCTAAATTATAAATAAGAATAAACTTTTTATTCGAGTTTATATTTATTCAGATTTAAAAACAACAAAATAATAAAAAATTATTTACATTATTTAAATCTCATAACAAAGGATATTTTATATTTTAATTAATATTCTTTTTATTATAAATAACATATTTATATTTTTTTACATTACTAGAATTTAAAATAAATAAACTGAAAAATAAGAAGTACTTTAAATATTTTTACACTGAAAATAAGAATTTTATTGAAATAAATAAAGTTTATATATTTTTTAAAGTATCCACAGTTCTTTAAGTCAATTATAGAATTTTATTGAAAAATAAGAAGTACTTCAATTATTTTTTACACCAAAAATAAGAATTTTATTGAAAAATAAGAAGTACAATTATAATATTTATACACCGAAAATAAGAATTTTATTGAAATAAATAAAGTTTATATATTTTTTAAAGTATCCACAGTTCTTTAAGTAAATTACACCGAAAATAAGAATTTTATTGAAAATGTGCAAATTTCGTATAATACATGGGGATTATGTATATTTTACCCGATATATAATGCAATGTAGAAAATGAAAATCAATAATGAATAAATATAATTATGTTGATGAACCCAACCAAGTCTTGCAATGTAAGTTGCATAATTACGAGCGTGTTTGTAGTTTAATAATCATTGTAATTATGTGGTCGGTCCATCCCTTTTTTTACCCTGTATCGCTTATACCATACTCCTGTTAGTAATCATACACAATAATTTCCTCAATTAATAATAATAAAGGTAAAGTTACAGTTTTTATAAATTGGAATTCTGTCTTTATGTTGACAACAGTTTATGAACTTCTGAAACAGTTCTGTTTGTTACTTTTATATTAGCAATCAGTTTTTCTATGAAGCCAACAGTTGGCTCCATAGTGGAGTCAACCTTCTATATACAACAAATAAATTTACCATATTAATAAAATTATATTAGTGTTATTTAAGTAATCAAAGAATATAGTAGGTTTATTTGTTGTATATAGAAGGTTGACTCCACTATAGAGCCAACTGTTGGCTTCATAGCAAAACAGTATATCCATATATGAAAGTCATTAAGTAAAAACGGACTTTTAGGAGATTGTCTTACTTTTTTATTAAAACTCTTTTATTAATTAAGCAGGTGTTTGAATAACAAGTACAGAAAAATTATACGCCTAGAACTCTTTGACTAATTTACTTTGTACTCTGGATACCTAACAACTCTTATGGTCACCTTTATTTATCTATATATATATATATAAAGAGTAGCAACAAAACATTTAATTTTATTACCATGCATTAAATTTTATTCTCATGCATTAAATTTTATTCTCCCTCTAAAATTTTCAGCATTCAATTTTATTTTTAAGTTACAAAATAACTTGCTTGAATGCCATAAATTATGAGCATAAACCAATCAAGGGAGTTACAAAATTGTATTCAAATTTTAAGTCACACCCACCCATGAAAATGACCGGGTGTATTAGTATAAAGAAAATAGTTGTAACAGCTCTTTCATAGTAATTACTTGATCAAAATCAATTTTGAGAATTATTTTCTTAATTTATATTTTTTCATGAATTAAATTAAGATTAATTTTTGTTTTTCTTTTTATATTTTTATCTTTTAAAGCATTCAGCTCTGTGCAAATGTACAAATTGATTACTAGTTTCCTTCAAATTGAAACCCACTATTTAATTTAATTAATTTCTTGTGGTATAAAAACTTGAAACCGACCAAAGGCTGTGGCAGCCATAAATTTAGTCAACTTGGTAGTTATCAAGTTTTTTAGTGCTGTGGTAAAAGCATGGGTTGGGTGGAAAGATTATTAGGAAAGTAATTTAAAAAAAGGTGACCACTGAAAGAGCCAACCTTTTTTGCGCACTATCAAAATTTTTGTCATGTTAAAAAGGAAATTGGACTCTTCCACGTAAATGCCACTGAGTCATTACTATTTTAGTGGTTGCTATATCCTCATTTCATAATGCTCATTCATTATCCATAAAAAGAA
>BKCP01000447.1:271016-300063 GCA_008636005.1 Striga asiatica | reverse complement strand
CTAGGTTAGTTGTGTTTTGTTGCTAGGTTAGTTGTCTTTGTTGCTAGTTTAGTTGTTCTTTCTTGCTGCTAGGTTAGTTGTGTTTTGTTACTAGGTTAGTTGTCTGATGCTTTGCTAGTTTAGTTGTTCTTTCTTGCTGCTAGGTTAGTTGTGTTTTGTTGCTAGGTTAGTTGTCTGATGCTGTGGTTAGTTGTGTTTTGTTGCTAGGTTAGTTGTCTGATGCTGCTAAGTTAGTTGTGTTTTGTTGCTAGGTTAGTTGTCTGATGCTGAGGTAAGACAAGCAATGCAACCACTACACCACTCAAGGTTGAGTGTCTTTTGTTGCTAGGTTATTTATTTCAATACAACGGGTCAACGCCGGAAGTCAACGGTCAACGCCGAAAGTCAACGATTCTCACCGGAAGTCAACGGTCAACACCGGAGTCAACGGTCAACTATTTTATTATTTAATTAATGTATATTTTAATTGATTTGATCTAGACAAAATGAGTGGCTAAGATTGCGTACTCATTTTAAGGAGTGGTCTCATTGGATCCATCCCCTGTATATATATATATATATATATATATATATATATATATACGTTTATTGATAGTAAAGATAAAATTTATAAAATGTGATAGGCTCATTATCTAACTTATGATTTTAAATATCACACACACACATATAACCTACAAAATTTTATTTGCATATGTGTATGTACACATTATTGAATACTAGTATAATTATAAAGATAACAACTAATATGGTGTAATTTTTTTTCTATAATTTAAAATGAATATATGGAGAAGCCTCATTAAGAAATTATTTATTCTATATATGTATATGGTTTTTCTATATAACACTATGTGACACGTGTGTAAGGCTAGTTAGTGAGGTACACTGTACACATCAAGGACCTTTTTTCTCACCAAAAATTCTTCAGTCAAATTATTTATAAAAAGAAAAGTGAAATTGCATTTAGCTTTTTCTATAATCTCATCCTATCTTATATTACTTTATATGTTTTTATATCTCATTGCCATTCAGTGCTGGAGCCTGGAAGTTAATTATCAAATTAAATAAGAGCATATCATGAGCCACTAACCAACTTCAGATGTGAAAATAGGTATATATAATCATGCAGAGACACTCATGCATACTATAATTAGTGTTTATGATTATTTGTTAGAATAGGAGTACCTTTAATTAAGTTTTCTATTAACTTTCTTTTACAAAGCCTTTGTACTTAAGTAATATATAAAAAGACTGAGAACTTGCAGAGATGCAGAGTTCCTATTGAACTTTAGAGTTACGCGACAAATTATTTTATTTTTAAAAAATATGTCATAATTTACTCATATGAAGTCCAAAACTTCATGTTCTCCCTCGAATTAGGCATATTTTCCAAATTTGGTGGGATTCTTGAGAAAACTTTGTTTTTTGATGGGTTTGAATTCAAGTTTTGGTGCCTTTTTTTTTTTTNACGAAACAAACAAGATGAGAAAAAATGAATTATGTTATATTTGGAATTATTTCACGAAATGATTTTCGATTAGTTTTACCATCTATATTTTGGGTCTCACGATAAATAAACTAACTTGCAAGAGATTTTGCTCTCGGTTAAATTAAATTTTCTATTTTAATTATCTCATCTATATCATACAAAAACGACCCTTTTACTCATACAATGTTAACTAACTTCAATGAAATTGAGGAAATTCATAGTGATGTTCTGCCCTTATACTAGAATGGGCCAATCATATTTCATATATAAGACATATGGGCTTTGATTCTCTCTTTCTCTAATGGGCCAGCCCATGTAAAACTCAGTATTTTGCCTCAGCTTTCCCTAGTTGTCATAACATGGGGCCTTTTAATACAAATCATGCACGTTTTGTGTAGGCCTAAGCTCAATACATGGCCCATATTTTCAGTACCCACATTTGTCATTTTTCGTGTCATATAAATTTCGACCATAATCAACTACCTTTTTAATTAATTAATTTTTTTTTTAAAAAAAAACACATTCTTGTAGTCTAATAAAATCGAAAAAATAAATCGAACAAATAAAATATATAGAGATACAAGAAAACGAGCATGCGATTCACTTTAAATTACATGTAAAAATGTCGTTTGTAATTAAAATACACGTAAAAAACTAGTTTGTGATTCACTATAATATGGTGTATTCATATTGGTAGAGACCATTTTTCATAAATAAATATAGTAGCTTTTCTTAATCTTATTAGTAATTATACAATCTCCACTTATGCGTCTTAATTAAGTGTAAGATCATAGAACAATAATTTCTTGAAATATATTCCCACATGGAAAGCCACATTAAATTGGATTTGCAAAGCCAAAAATACACTTTATACCCGACTAGGCACGTGCTTGCTGTACATATGTGATATGTAATGGCAGCTTCTTTTGAACAGCAGAAAGCAAAAAATAAGTACGCAACACAGAAAGAAAAATAAAAGAAATTAAAGAACAAAAAGCATTAATTCTTTGATTTAATCGGGTGCGTGCAAAAGAGGCCAATTGCGAGTAATGTAAAACATACGCAGCATGATTCAAAGAGTAGTGTCTACGTAATGTACGCACATGATTTCACAGGTGAAAATAATTAAATAAATTGTGTTACAAATGTGAATATTGTTTTCTGAGTCGAAATATATATATATATCAAGAATTTGGAAAATCGTGTTGATTAGGAAGTGGTTCGTGAAACAATGGGTGGTTTTTAAAAAATATAAAGAGCTAAAAGCTAAAAAATGGAAAATTGGTAGGCAAAAATTATTCTTCACTCTAAATTTAGTAGTCTCGAAATTGTAAGACTATATATCCAGACGGGTCATGTGAGGGCTCATTCACATATCACCCTTTACATAGCTAGCACATGGAGGCACATCTAAAACCACACATATTGTACCCTTTTGCTTGTCCCCAAACCCAACTTCCACTTTATCTTCACATTTTATCATGATGTTTTACCTTACATTTCCTATTTCCTCCAAACAAATATTCATTGGTTTTGAGGTTGCATAAATAAAAGTAGATTCCTCACAACATTTATACTAAACAAACTAATCCTTATGTCAAGATGAGCCTCTACCTTATTGGTATGTCTTCGATCAGATTTTCTGCTACACTTTCATGTATCATTTCGTTAGATGATTGACACGTATATAAATATGAGATCATCATGTACACGCGTCATTCACTTAACAGAACGAAACACGAAATGAAACATGAAACTGAAACAGGAAAATGTTATACTATAAAAAATAACAAATACTGAATATGACATTTGATGGCATATTATGCATTTTTGTTCACACTAGACTTGGTATTCATGCAAACAATCTCTTGATGTTGGCACAAATTCTTATATGAAACGACTTAATCTTAGGAAGGTCGATCTGACATACTTTATTAAAAAATTACATACTTATGCAATGAAAAAAATTACATACTTTATTAAAAAGTTTGTCGATCTGACATACTTTATTAAAAAAATTACATTCTTATGGAGAAATGTCATATTTTCGTTTATATTGTTTGTAGAGTATGACATTTTAATTTAAAAATATGCATATCTGTTGAAAAGTATGTCTAACTTTTTGCCTGCCAAATAGTGATACTAGATATACTGGCTAACGTATTATAGAGATATAATTTTTGAATAATAATTATACTTCGGTAGTATAATACATAGTTTTTAAACCCGGACCGGTAATTGACCCGGCCAGGTCCTCAGATCACCGGGTCACCGGTTCAACTGTCGGGTCACCGGGTCAATTGCTGAACCGGATAATTAATTTTAAAAATTTTAAAATTATATATAGAGTATTTTTGTCATATAAATATACATAAAAGTAACAAAATTAAATGTTTCGTGTATAAAATTTGTACATTAAAGTGTTAATAATATGTATCTCATGATAAATATTTACCATATAAATATATATACATAGTTTTATTTATAAAAAATAAAAAAAAATAAAAAATAAATATATATGGACCGGGTCAATGCCCCGGGTCTGTCGGGTCAAGGCCGGGTTTTGACTGGGTTTGATCGGGTCCTTTGTTGCCTGGTCCAAATACTCCTACCCGGACCGGTTTCGGCTTCGAATCGACCCGCCAGGCCGATCCGGATCACAAAACACTGGTATAATATCTACTATACAATGCTCATGTATTATATAGGTTTAGTGTAAAAATATGCATGAGAAGAAATACATAATACAAATAATTACATAGATAGTCTATCACTTACTTGTATGGAATTTGAACAATCCATGAATCTCATAATAGGTGCTTAATAGAGTACTGATAGTGAGCTTGGGAATTGTATATTTGTTCAAATTAATCTAAAATAATTTGAGGGAAACAATCTTTTAAAATATATTGATGAATATAAACATTGTTGTATAAAATCTCAAATCATGCAAAATCTCCCTCGCTCAAATTTTTTATTGTATTTGAGCATTATGTTTTAAAAATATCTATTACTTTGTCCACATTGCCCTGGAATTTGGGCAGCCTGATTAAAAAATAAAGAATCATTATATAGATATTACAAAACAATATCTTTAATTCAAACCACACAATTTTTGTAAGAAATGCCAAACATCTTGTGGAGGGCACCTTCACATGACAAGGTCCACTATTTCCCCAATCATTCGAATAGTTTCACCTAATTTGCTTCAATTCCAAATTTCAAACATAAACTATTTCCAGCTATATATTGTGTAATGTAATTTTGAATATAAAGATGATACATAGACTAATATTTAATATAATGTTGATTTGTTTTATAGTGTAACTACTTAAAAACATTATCTATTTTTGCTCTTGATATGTGTTTCTAACACGTACTAAGTTGCANATAATTGCTAGCTAGTATTAGCATTTTATGAACTTTTATCTTAAAATTTCTTTTGTTTAGAGGAAATTATTAGCTAGCTCTATGAATATTTTTAAACTACACTATTTAAAATTTCAACTTTTAGTCACAAATTGCCACACTCAGCAAGTATTCACCATCTTAAATTTCTGATCACTAATCAACTAATCAAATAATAACTTGCAAAACACTAGAACGAGTTTCAAGCACAAGCACTGTCACATAAGTTAGAAAATTTGCACCAAAAGACCTCTACTATGCGATTGACCCTTCATCACCTTAGTATAAAAGTGAAATTGAGTTTTTGGTGGAACCTATTAATATAAGACACAAAGGTTGCCTTATTTACTAAAAAGTGAAATTGAGTTTTCTGGTGGAACCTATTAATACACAATGGGTGAATTGTTTTCAACTCTAGACGCAAACATTTTTTTTTCCATAAACGATAGATTTATTTAACTCAACGACAAGACAAAGTTTTACGAACGGTGATTGACAGTGATCCACTGATCACTATAGCGCTTGAATGTCACATTACAGCCAAACCGGGAAATTATAATGTGGCTACAAGAGGAAGTTACAGCTTCGAGTGCTAAATCTGAGCAGCTATCAAATTTGTAGAAAGGATCATTGTTGATCACAAAATTGGACCAACCCAAAGTAGGGGTGGGCAAAAAAACCGAATTTCCCAGTCCCGAACCGCACCGAAATGGTCCCGTTCTGAAAAATAGGGTTCAAAAGGTTTTCGTTATTTTCGTCCAGTTCCCGGTCCCGAACCGAATTAAACAATGCCGGTATAGGTTTCTAATATTTTTTTTCTCGAACCGTCCCGTTTGTCCCGTTTTATTTTTTTTGTACAAAAATATTATATATATATATATATAATACATTATTATTATATTTATATTAATAATAGTGAATAATTATTAAACTTCAATACTTCATTAGTCTCTGTTCTGCTGCCTTGGCCCTTGGGCCTTTTGTATTTGTATGTCACTATGTTGTAAATTATAATGTATAAGAAGTCCAATTCTACTTGGCCCAACAAAATTAAATAACAATTGCATTTGGCCCAAATAGTGAATAGGTAGTTGATGCCTGATAAGAGACGAGTGAAGCCTTCACTTTCAGAATTCAGATTCTTCATTCTTAGGTCTTAGCCAATTTCTGATTTTTTCAACGCTCTGTCGCTCAGTCGCTCCCGTCACAACTCAATTTCATTCTCAAACCATATTCTCAGATCAAATCGGCAATTCTCTCATCACCATAACCATTTTTCAGTTCAGTTCTCAAATTGAGAATCAAAACCCTAAATCCCTAATTCAAAGTCTATTGCTAAAATACCAATTCACAAAATAAGAACCCTAATTCCCAAATACCATGGACAAACTTAAATCCTGCGGCACATCATCGGAAGTTCCTGCAGCTGGGAGGCATTCACAGACCATGGATATTCTACCAACACTAAGCAGTGCTTCAAATCCCATGCCTGTGGTGCCTGCAAACATGCCAACCGGGCCAAATATTTTCTATGAGCTTCCACCAGGTATGAAGTCTAGGGTTTATAGGTCCTCGATTTGGGAGCATTTTACTACTTATTGGGTTAAAAATGTTCGAAAAGTTAAAAATTTGGAGTCGGGGTTGATTGAGGATGTCACTGAATATAAAGAGAGGGCTAAATGCAAATATTGTCCAAAGGGGCAGGGTGATTTTTCTACAGAGAGTGGACCAAATGGACTGAGAGACTTAATAAGCATATACCTAAGAAATGTAAATGGTATCCTGCCAATATTGATTTAAGCAAGCAAAAAGTTATAACATGGGATAAGGGTGATTATAATAAACTTGCTTGCACAGGTTTTGATCAAAAACAGACAATGGAGGCTTGTGTTAAAATGGTAGTTATTGATGAACTGCCATTTATTTTTGTGGAGATGAAGGGGTTTAGGAAGTTTTGTGCCGCAGGAATGCCATTATTTAAGGTCCCATCTAGGAGAACTCTTGTCAGATCTTTTTTAGACATGTATGAAGCTAAGAAAAAACAGCTAAAAAAAGATCTTGTTTCCCAAAGAGTTTGTTTAACCACTGATACTTGGACCAGTGTGCAAAACAACAACTATATGGTTTTAATTGCCCATTTTATTGATTCAAATTGGAAAATGCATAAAAGGGTGTTGAATTTTTGTGTTATTACCAACTATCAGGGGATTACTATAGCCAACTTAATTGAACAATATCTAGCTGATTGGGGAATTGATAAAATTTTGATTGTTACAGTGGACAATGCTTCTGCCAATAAGTTAGCTTTAGAGCATTTGGTTGAAAAGCTAAATGATTGTATGAATTCACCTTTGATTTTGGGGGGGAAACATATGCACATGAGATGTGTGGCACACATTACAAACTTAGTTGTTGGCAGTGGTCTTAAAAAGCTGAACTCTACCATTCTAGCAATTAAAAATGCTGTCAAGTTTGTAAGAAGCTCACCATCTAGATTGGCCCTTTTTAAGAAGGTTGTGATTAGGGAAAAAATTGATTATAAGGGATTGGTGTGCTTAGATGTGCCAACAAGATGGAATTCAACATATTTGATGTTGGATTCTTCCTTGAAACTCAAAAAAGCATTCAAAAGAGTGGAACAAGAGGTGAACAGCCCATATCTTGCATACTTTAATGAGCCTGATGAGGAGATTGATGAGGATGGAAATGTAAAAAAAATGACAAAAAGAAATTTGGGCCACCAAGGGATTCAAATTGGGATGCATGTGAACATTTTATAAGCTTTCTTCAGTTTTTTATGATGGTAAGTGCCTCTAATCACCCTACCATTCACACTACCTTCCATGATATTGTTAACATGGAAGAAGCTTTGAACAACAAGTTAATGTGTGCCCCCCTTACTGCAACTCATAAATTAATGGCTGACATTGCATCACTCATGAAAACCAAGTATAACAAATACTTTGGCCAACTGAAGGATATGAATCCTTTAATTTTGTGGGAATTGTGATGGATCCAAGGTTTAAGATGAAGCATGTCACTAAATTGTTGTCTGCTGAGTTGATGTGGAGTGATTATGAGGTTGAGAAGAAGGAAAAAGATATCACAACACTATTGTATGAGTTGTTTGAAGAGTACAGTGAAAAAAATGATAAAAATTTGAAGAGAAGAAGTGTAGAAATGGTGAATAGCAGCAACAACACTTGTAACAGCAGTAACATTAAGAGGCAAAAAATGAAGAAAAATGATTCAAATGTTGGGAGTAGGGTTAATATAGCCACCAGCAACTTGAAGTATGTTGTTGATTGGACAAAACATGTCACAGAAACTGATGAGGCAACACTAGAGCATAAGGTTGATGCATTTCTGAAAGATCCTTTGTTAGCCATTAAGGATAAAAAAGGTGATGACCTTACTATTGAAGAGGTGATCATAGAGAAATACAAATCCTTTGATATATTGCAATGGTGGAAAAATGCAGCCTCCCGGTATCCAGTTCTCTCTTCACTTGCCAAAGATGTTTTTGCTATTCAAGTATCAACAGTGGCTTCTGAGAGTGCTTTTAGCACAGGAGGGAGAGTCATTGATTCATTTAGGAGTTCATTAACTCCTAAATCTGTGGAGGCCTTGATTTGCATGCAAAATTGGCTTAGAGAAGATGACATAGTCATGGACTTTGAGAGTGAACCTTCAGCTCAAGAGTTAGAATTCTATGAGAATATTGAGACAGGTACTATTTAATTTTTCAGTTTCATTCTTTCATTTTGAGAATTTGTGCATTGATGATTGGTTATTGCTCTTATATTTATTTTCAGTTTCATTCATACTTTGATTATCTTATAATCTATTAAGCTATAGAGTAATAATTCACTTTGTTTGGATGTTTTCCATTTTGTAAAGTTGTATAATGCAAAAATTACTGTTAGGGATAAGCTGCTGGTCGATGTGGAAAGCTTAAAAGATGAAAATGATGGTTTTGAAGATGATGGTTAAGGTGATTGGAATTAGGGTATTTTACTGATTTCACTTTTCAGTAATTCAGTTTGAAGCTTTGAATTATGGAGTATGTTTAATTTTTGACTGTTTGTAATAGTTGTAGTAATGTGTATCAGTGATTGTGATTCAGTATTTCAGTGTGTGGTACTATGGTTGTTTACTTGTTTTGAATTTGAACTACAGTATGTGTATGTTATGACTTTAAGACTTTTGCCTTTTGCCTTGGAGACATTAAGTATGACAGTCATAGTAATGTTGTTTAATGTTTAGTTGTTTACTTGTTTTGAACTTTTTACTTTTAAGCTTTACTGTTTTAATGTATGTTGATGTTGTGTGTTAATGGAATAAGNTTGTCCCGGTCCCGAGTGATACCGATCCATTTGGGACGGGTTGTCGTCCCGGACCGGTTCAAAAAACCGGGACAGGTACCGGGATAGGTCAAATCCCAGACCATCTCGGACCGTGCCCACCCCTAACCCAAAGCAACAATGTGGTGCTGGTAATTAAGTGATTAAGTTGTTAAAAATTAGTTTTTAATGGTAATCTTACGTAAAGACACACATAAATGAGGTCGGGTGTTTCCTTAACTAGGCCGGATCACCGTCTTTAATATTGTATTTAATGTGTGAATATTTGTCTTCTTTACAAGATTTTTGTTCCCTCTCTTTCTTAAGGATTCATAGGACTATTTATAGTAAGTACAACCCGATTATTGTTCCTCGGATAATGCAATTGTGCATTAAATAGAAACTAGTACAATACCCGTGTACTACACGAGTGTTGAGTTAAAAAATATATTTTAAAAGTTATTGCTGAATAAAAATTTTATTTAAAAATTTTGATGGACTAATTAATGAAAAAAGAAAGGAATAGACAGCGTAGAAAGTGATTTGTAAATCGTAATTTAGGAAAAAAAATATGAGAGAAAATTATAGGATGGTAAGATAGCTACTTGTCCAAATTAAGAAGAAAATTTATACTAAGAGAAAAAATAATAAAATTAAATGTACCCTTACCAAGTTTGGAAAAAGTTATTTATGTTTATATCAAGCCTAATTTCAAAGCAAAAAATTAATATACAAACAACATTTCGAAGCATAGATTTTTGTCATGTCAGCATCCGAAGCGTGTGAGTCTGCGACTTAGGCTCAACATGTTTTTAATGAATATATAAGGAGGAATGACAAACATTAAATGTCGCACATGGTTAGTGACGGATCTAGGAATTTCACTCAGAGGGTCCATTTTAATTGTTATAACGAGCTTGTAGTTTAAGTCCAAATACTCATTTCATGTAAAAATGTATTTACTATAAATATAAATATCGATATGTGTACCATCAAGTTTTTGAATACTTATAACCTTTGTGACCTTCAAACTTTTAAAAAAAATTATAAACAAAAAGAAAATATATGAGATTTTATCTATAGTTTATGGAAAAATAACTTTTTTTGTTGAAAAATTAATTTAAATTGAACTTTTGCAGCACATTGCATAGCATTTCTGTTGATAAAAATTAACTTATCAAATAAACATTGTTTTAAGAAGAAAATAACTTAATTTAAAAATATGTAATTACACAGAAAAAAAGAAAAAAGTATAAAACCAACATTAAAAAATGTAACAATCCAACTATATATTGGGTTTTATAAATTACTAAAATCGATTGACAATTAAGAGACCGAAAATCATTATAAATATTTTAAAAAATTTATCTAGAAATGTATAATATAAGGATTGTTATTACATTTTTAATAACTAAATAGTATTAATAATTTAAATTAAACTAACATAAAAATAAGTTTTCATTATTAATATATTATAAATATTTTCTTACATTTTTATACATATTTTATAGTATTTTATATATATATATAGATTTAAAAAAAATGAGGGGGGCCCATGGACCCTCCTAGGCCCAATACACCTCCGTCATTGCACATGGTCCTATAAAGCATTTCTGTGTAGGCGGGCAGACTTTTTGTCAGACTTGTCCCATCATGATGCGGACTCAAGTTGCCATTATTTTTAAACATTTCTGTCACCTTTAGTGTGATCGGTCCGGGTCGTTGTACCTGAATCTCTCAATCTAACCAAGTCTTGAGCTCGGCTCTTCCGTCCAGTAGTCATTTGGCCAGGTTTCTTGTTAGACTATATGATCGTACGACCTTCTATATTATGCTAGTTTGGTCGATCTTACGATCATGACTACTCTCTGGTTGAGTCCCTATCGGGTGATCTGAGAGCCCGAGTTCGACCTGTCAGTGTGGGATCGACGACGCTCTCTCCGACCCTAAGTATTCTGACCTGCCACAAGAACAAAGACCTAGAGGCTTACGAGAAGAAGAATGTTAAAAAGGTGTAAGAAAAAATTGGTTTTGTACCGATTGACGGTTCCATTTTTTGTAAGTGGAAGACATAGAAAATTCTCAAAACCATTTTAAGGTGAATGAGAAATTAATTCTAAGTTGTAGATGTGGGAAATGTAAAGTTGAAGCAATGACTTTAAGTAACTCAAATTATTGGATTCGTAAATCATTATGTTTTGATAAATGTTTGGATAAATTAAACGAGCCATAATCATGCATTATGTATGCTAGAATTGTAGAATGACTCGTTGGGGACACGTAGGAAAAAACGGAACTCGATTTCGAGTCCGTATGAGCTCGTACGAGCCCGCAGCGCATGGGCGCGCAACTGATTGCGGAAATCAAAGGGTCGCAACCCTTGGTGACCATAAGGTATCTTTTGGCCACTAGATGCATCCGTTCTCGTTCGGGCACGTCCCAAAAGGTGTCTTTTGACACTTAAACCTCTTGGAGGTGTTTCCCTACATCTATAAATACCCATACTTGAAATCATTATAAACATGAAAATTAGAGAGCTCTTGCATTACTTTTTAAAGATCATATAGCATATTGCGTTCTTTGATTTTTTCATTGAGTCTTAAGAGTTCCAAACAATAGTAGTGTTCGCCGAAGGCTTGTATATTTGAAGTACCACTATATACAAGTCGAAAGTCGTTGTATCTTGGAGGTGTTTGCTGTTAACCGTGGGTATTTTACGGAGCAATTTCGTCTTAAAGAGAACGTAACTATTACGTGCCTCGACTTTGATTTTTGTTTCGTTTTCTTCATTCTCCTTAAGCCGTCTTTTTGATATTTACAAACAACAAATATACTACTCAGATAGAGAAAAAATCCTAAGGGAATAATTTTTTATGTAAAAATAGAGTTTTCCAAAACAAATCATAGTATGTGAGATTCAAATGAATTAAAATTAACTACACACAATTGAAATAAATTTATTTATAGAAGTGCCAGCAAAACACTCTGTAACTAGATTAATTAACCCGTAAAACTGGATTACAAATCCTTAATAGAGATTATTATCATATCTACAAGACTACACCACATTTTTTCAAAATTTTGAGTTAATTGAAAAATAATAAGGTTAAGTCATAACTCATAAGTGAGACAACGGTCACAAGTCACAACATTAGCGCCTTCAAACGGACTTCTCGACGCCGTCACACGCCACGTCGCCTCACTCTTGAAATTCAAACGCCTCTCCTTAACGGCCATATCACTTTTTAACCCTCCATCTCTCTATGCTTTTATTTATTTTTTAATCCACATTCTAACACACACACCTGACAGTATCTATTCACTCAGCGCCAGTTTGTAGTTTGTACCCACATTCTCCGACTGCATTTTCCGATCGCCGGCCGGCCGTCTTCAATGTAAGCATCGGTCCGTATATACGTACAACTGATTTTTTTTCTCCCTTTTTTCCACGAGCTTCGATCTTCTTCAGGTTGTTTGGTCATTATGTGTAAATGGGTCAGCCGTCGTTTTCGATTCAGCTCCTCATTGCTTCTCGCTCTCTCTTTATATATCTGTGTGTGTGTGTGTGTGTTTTATTCATTTTTTCACTCATCAGATATTGAATTAAGTTTCGGCATTTTGTGCGGGATTTTCCACTGGATGCAGATTTGTCGTTTATTTTTTGTCGATTCGAATCAGATGTTCTTCTGTTGACCTCCGTTGACTCGGTTTAGATGAATTTGTTTTGCAGAGCAGTAAATAAGAAGAAAGGTTGATTGATTTATAAGCAATTATTAAGCTGAAGCTTTTAGATTTGGAGGGTGTAAACGAGAGCTAAACACAAAAGGATGGAGACTTCGTCGAGAAGAGGTGGTGCAATGGTGCCAATATCTCCATCGCAAACTCCTCGTTCCAGCGATAAGGTGGCGAGAGATCTGCGATCGGGGGAAGGCAACTTCAGCGGGAAGCATGATAAGGATAATAAAGGTGTTAATGTGCAGGTCATTGTTAGATGCAGGTAGATTTATTCGCATTTTTTTTTTCATTATTTTTTTAGTCTATGATTTCGAATGTTTCGAGTTTTAGTCATGTGCATTTTTTTTATTTATATCTTTTTTTTTTCATTTAGGCCGTTGAGCGAGGACGAGGCAAGATTGCGAACCCCTGTGGTGATCTCTTGCAATGACAGCAGAAGAGAAGTTTGTGCTGTCCAGAATATTGCAAATAAGCAGATTGATAGAACTTTTCTCTTTGACAAGGTATGCATATATATACTGATGAAATTGTTTGGTAGTAGAGCTATATTTGGCCAGGAACTGAAAAGGGTTCAACTAGATAAAAATTGGATATGTGGTCCTGGCTACTGTAACCTATATCATTATGGATTCAGCATTCTGTGTGTTTTCATTTTAATCAAATTCTCGTAAATTTTGCTGTCACATGAGTGGTGGCTGCTTGTCATTTATTTATGTTTGTGGAAGTTCATCTTCTTTCATGAGGTGTGTTCTTTATAGATAGAGATTAACGTTGAGCATATGTGTTTAGGTTTTCGGGCCATCATCTCAGCAGAAGGATTTATATGATCAAGCCATCTGCCCAATAGTGTTTGAAGTCCTAGAAGGCTATAATTGCACCATCTTTGCTTATGGGCAAACAGGAACCGGAAAAACCTACACAATGGAGGGTGGAGCAAGAAAAAAGGTCCAATCTCTGATGAAATTTTCGAGCATCGTCTCTGTATTGCCTTTATACAATAACATCTACTTTTGTTACTTGACCTTTACTATCCCTTCTTTTAGAATGGTGAATTTCCTCGTGAGGCTGGTGTCATTCCAAGAGCTGTTAGGCAAATTTTTGACATCTTGGAGGCTCAGAGTGCTGAGTATAGCATGAAGGTGACGTTCTTAGAGCTATACAATGAGGAAATATCTGATCTTCTGGCTCCTGAAGAATGTACAAAATTCATCGAAGACAAGTCAAAGAAACCAATAGCACTGATGGAGGATGGCAAAGGTGGAGTCTTTGTAAGGGGACTGGAAGAAGAGATAGTGACTACTGCAAATGAAATATATAAAATCTTAGAGAAAGGTTCTGCTAAAAGGAGAACAGCGGAGACCCTTCTTAACAAACAGAGCAGTCGTTCTCACTCAATTTTCTCCATCACTATTCACATTAAGGAGTGTACTCCGGAAGGAGAGGAAATGATCAAAATCGGGAAGCTGAATCTTGTTGACCTTGCTGGCTCAGAGAATATTTCACGGTCAGGTGCCAGAGAGGTGAGAAATTACTGATTTTGTTCTTTCTTTCTTAGCTATGAGTCTCCTTCCAGGTGAGAGTAATGGAAATATGGAATTTGTGTATAATGCTGAAATTGTGTACAACATATTGAGGAAATTATTTTTGAAGGATACTCTCTAATAAAATTCCTCATAAAAAATTGTGGTGCTTACAAAGTTTTTGCTATTCTCTTTTCTCTTTTTCTCTTTCAGGGTAGAGCGAGGGAAGCAGGCGAGATTAACAAGAGCTTGCTGACACTTGGTCGAACTATAAATGCTTTGGTTGAGCATTCTGGTCATGTGCCTTACAGGTATATGTATCTCAATAACACTGTTATGCATCTCCATAACACTGTTATGTACTACTATAGCCAGACATATTACAGATGACTAAGAAAATCCTGACCTCTCTCAGGGACAGCAAATTGACGAGGTTGCTAAGAGATTCACTAGGAGGGAAAACAAAGACCTGTATCATTGCTACAATATCACCTTCAATCCATTGCTTGGAAGAGACTCTCAGCACTCTGGATTATGCTCACCGTGCCAAAAACATAAAGAACAAGCCAGAGGTTAGTGGCTTTTGTAATATATTTGAAGCCTACTCATGATTAACCCTGCTATGCTTACAAGTCTACCAGATCATATGTACAAGTTTTTATCTACTAATTGGTTTATTATTGTTACAGATCAATCAGAAGATGATGAAATCTGCAGTAATCAAGGATTTATATTTAGAAATTGATCGATTAAAGCAAGGTTGGCAGCAACCCCCCACCCCCTTCTCTCTCTCTCTCTCTCTCTCTCTCTCTCTCCTGTGTGTGAGTGCATGTGTGTTTGTGTGTGGCGAATATAGTTTCTGGTCATTGAATAGTTAAAAGAAAATGTTTATAGATATTGTGCCGTTGCCTTACGCCAACAATATGTTTTTTAGAGGTTTATGCAGCAAGAGAGAAAAATGGGATCTATATACCAAAAGATCGTTATCTCCAAGACGAGGCAGAGAAAAAGGTCTGGTCTGTTAAGTTTATTGATTTGCAGTAGTACTTCAAGAATCTTAGAGGGATAACCAGCTAATTTACATGTTTCTCATTTTACAACTGTCCAGGCCATGTCGGAGAAGATAGAGCGAATGGAGCTTGATTTTGATTCCAGGGACAAGGTAAATAAAATTCATAATGGATCTTTTAAACCAATGCAGTTATGAAAGAGTTCACTGAAATTCGTGCGTCATGAGCAGCAATTAGCAGAACTCCAGGGTCTGTATAATTCTCAGCAGCAGCTGATTGGTGAACTAAATGACAAACTTGAAAAGAGTGAGGTAATGTTTGATTTCCATGATTGAAGAGTTGACATCTGTGTCCATATTCTTTACTTCTATGGAATTAACTAACAAGGCTTTTGGGTTGTAACTCAGAAAAAGCTTCAGGAAACTGAACATGCATTGGTTGATCTTGAAGAAAGACATAGGCAGGCAAATGCAACAATAAAGGAAAAGGAGTACTTAATATCCAATCTTCTTAAATCTGGTACTTCACTTGAAGTTAATTTTTTAGAGTTTGTTCTCTGTTTTTGCTTCCATTGAATTTATTTATATGTAACAGACTAATAACAACTTTCGCTTTTCAAGTGTATAAATTTCCACTTCTGGGATTTATCATCCTGGCTATTCATATTTCCTAGTTTAGCTAGCTATGCCATTATTATAACAAAATGTCATTATTTTCTTCCTAAAGTTCTAAGACATTTAGACTTCAGATGAAACTTTAGAATAATTTTGAGCACATAAGGGACCTCTGAAGTTGCATAGGAATAAAATATTCTCCTGTGTATCTTATGGCATGCCTTTTCTTTACCAGAAAAAGCACTTGTTGAGCGGGCACTTGAGCTTCGTGCAGAACTGGAGCACACAGCAGCTGATGTGACTAATCTCTTCTCCAAGATTGGTTTGCATCCTTAACTCAAAATGTAGTTGTGTATTTTCTGATAATTATGGAACAGCTCTCCTCTAATACAAGTAATAACATTACAGAACGCAAGGACAAAATAGAAGATGACAACAGAATTCTTATACAAAAATTCCAATCCCAGTTAACTGAGGAGCTTGAAATCTTGCATAAAACTGTGGCATCTTCAACAAGACAGCAAGAACTTCAACTGAAAGAGATGGAAGAGGACATGCATTCATTTGTATCAACAAAGACTCAGGTAGTGTACATCATCCATGCATTAAACACCTGCAGTTGTTATTTGTAAGTGCCATGTCAGAAAACCTTCTCATGCGCTTTGTAGGCTACAGAAGAGCTTCGAGGTCATCTAGAAAAATTAAAAACCATGTATGGCACTGGTATCAAGGCTTTAGATGACTTAGCAGGAGAACTTGATTGTAACTCTCAGTCAACTTTTGGCCTTCTGAACTCTGAAGTTTCGAAACACTCCTTGGCCTTAGAAGAGGTTTGAGTTCTTTGAAATTGTACTCAGGAGTTTCTGTCCATCGGAAGCTTAATTTAAATATCACTACATTGGTGGTTGATTTTTGTGCAGCACTTCAAAGAAATATCCTCAGAGGCCGAAGGTTTGCTTTGTGACCTTCAAGATAGTCTTCACAGTCAGGAGAAAAAGTTAATTGCCTATTCAGATCAGCAACGAAAGGTTGAGTTTTATTATATTTAAAAATGTAGATGTGTTTTGGTGCTTCATTTTTTTTTTTTCTATCACTAAGATCAATAATTGATTTGACATTACAATAACCAGGCTCACATGAGATCTGTTGAGACCACAAGATCAATCTCAAAAATTACTGCAAACTTCTTCATGACATTAGAGGGGCATGCCTCAAACTTGGGTCAAATTGTAGAAGAGGCACAGACAGTTAATGACCAGAAATTGTCCGAACTGGAAAAGAAATTCGAGGTAACTAAGTTTTTCCAGATAAAATACTATTCAACTGAGATGCGTTTATGGATTATTTTTTATTTTGAGAACTATTTTAATTTACCTGTAGGAGTGTGCTGCCAATGAGGAGAAACAACTACTAGCAAAAGTGGCGGAGCTGCTTGCCGATTCAAATGCCCGGAAGAAAAAACTGGTATGTCATTCAAAAAACGATTTTACTTTTCTCATTCTGCTCCTCAGTTGCCATCACATTCAAATCTGAATGTCGAATTCCTACGAATTCGATCAAAACTCACTTTCATTTGTTATATTCTCTTCCTTTTTTTGTGTTCTTGCACTAGGTTAAATGTGCAATTGACGGATTTCGGGAGGATGCCGCCAATAGAACCAACAAATTACAGCAAGAGATGTCAACTATGCAAGAAAATACTTGTTCTATCAAATCCGAATGGATAAGTTATACCAATAGCACTGAATCTCACTATCTTGAGGATACAGCTTCAGTAGAAAGTTCAAAGCAAGGCATGGAAGACATTCTTTATAAATGGTCAGCACCACGTCACTTCACTTCAGTAATACTGTTTCTTGCTTACTATATATACTTTTCATATCACAAATTGATACACTCCGAATTGGAAATAAAATATATGCAGCTTGGGACAAGCGAAATTAGGTGCAGGACAATGGAAAAATGCCCAAGAATCCCTGTTGCATCTTGAGAAGAACAATGTTGCTTCAGTCAACGAAATCGTTAGGTGAATAGCTACTCACAACATTCTTCTATATATACTTACAACATTCTTCTTTTTTATTAGATATACACTTTATTAATTTATTTATTATTTTTCTACAGGGGAGGGATGGCCACTATTGAAGCCTTACGTGGACGATTCTCATCTGCTGTGAGTTCTGCACTTGCCGATGCAGATACTGGAAGCAAGAATCTGCTCTCGTCCATTGACCGTAAAATCGCCATTTCTTTTATTTTATTTTTTTTCTTTCAATAACTGCTCAAATATGTAAAATTGTAGAAAATTAACCGAACAAAGCTCCATTTCGTAGGTTCGTTACAACTTGATCATGAGGCGTGTGATAATCTCGATTCCATGATAGTTCCATGCTGTGGAGAGTTGAGGGAATTGAATAGTGGCCACCATCACAAGACAGTAGAAATTACCGAAAGTGCCGGAAAATACCTCCTAGAAGAGTATATGGTAAAGCAAAACACTTTTCCACATTTTAGTACTAGAATTTGGACAAAACTTTTTTCTAATAGATTCAGTTTCTCATTTTTCTATAAATCCTCATTTATATCTACATTTTAGTAATAGAATTTGGACAAAACTTCTTTCTAATAGATTCAGTTTCAATTTTTTCTATCAAATCTCATTTATACATATCTCTATAATATTTTCCATAGGTCGATCAACCATCATGCTCGACACCGAGAAAAAGACAAATTAACCCTCCAAGCATTGCCTCGATTGAGGAGCTTAGGACACCATCCTTTGACGAGCTGCTCAAGTCGTTTTGGGACGCAAAATCTGCAAAGCAAGCAAATGGACACATTTGCTTGAGAGACCCCAGAGTTCCTCTCACTGCCATCAACTGAATCAAACTATTAGGAACAAAAAACTACAGTGTACAGAAAAAAGTATGGCGTGGTTTGTTTTTACTGCTATTCTAAATGAATTTATTATTTATTTTTGTATCTTTTTTTGGAGATCATTGGTAATTTTTTTGAAACACAGAATTTCAATTCTTTGAAATTTTTTAGTACCTTGTGATGTTATGTTATATATTGTTTTGTGCTGCTGTTCGAGAATTATGTTCAACTTTTGGATAATACTAATAATGAAGGCAAAATTGTGCCTAATATCACGACCTTTATCGCGATTACAAATTAATCACGACTTTTCGACTTTTGCACAGAATATCACGGCCTTCAATTTCTTGCAAAACGATACACGGCCCTCATCATTTGTTCAAAAAAATCTGACGTGGCGAACCTCAATTGCTGAGTTGTATTTACCATCCGATTTTTTTCCACCTCACCACGAGACGATGTTGTTTCGTCTGGCGTGGTAAATCGCGTTTTTTTTTTTCACCTCACCACGAAACGACGTCGTTTCTCATTCAATTACATTTTAAAATCGAAATCCCTTGCATTTCAGAACCCTAAATCTTTTCGCGTTCCTCGTGTTCCTCGATTCTCTCTGCGCTCTCAATAAAAAAATTCATCAAATCTTTCTTGTCTACCAATTTCCGGCAACCTGATTATTTTATTCTCGTTGTGGTCCCCTGACGACTTGATGCTGCAAAAATGGCGAACAGGTAGGATCGTGAATTATTTTTTTTCCTTCTGTTGTCAATAAATTAGGTTAGTTGTTTTGGAAAATGAGGGATTTTTTTTTGGGTTTAGGGTTAGGGTTAGGGTTTTGTTAATTACCCCATAAATAGGATTATATATTTGTTTAATTGTCATTTATACCAGTTTTGCATTAACCTAATTTTGTAATTATATTGTTATATATGCAGTTGTGACTTGATGCTTTTTATAAACCATTGTGGGCAGTTGGTAAAGGTTGGAAATGATTATGAGTATTATGGACCTTCAAGATATGGATTTGACAAAGATAGATTTGGTTATTTTGATTTATTAGAAGAAGTTCAAAAATTAGGGTACACTAAAGGAGAGAAACTGTATTATAGGGTTTACAACAGTAGAAAGTATGTTCACATGCACAATGATGAGGGTGTCATGGAAATGCTTTCTAGGATGGAACCTGGCAAACATTATGTTCAAGTATATGTTGATTCTGGTTCCACAAATGAAAGTAGAGGTGATGATAAGCAAAAAGGCATAGCAGATGTGCAACAAGCAGCTGATGATAATGTTTGTGAGGATAGCACAGATGAGGATTATATTGTGGAAGAAAGTTCTGAATCAGATGGTCTCAGTTTAGATGAAATAGAAAGTTGTGAATTAGATGCACTTGGTCAACTTAGTGGAGAAGAATTGGATCAGTTTATTGATAATTTTCATGAGGACAGCACAGATGAGGAGTATGTTCCAGAAGAAGAAAGTTCAGAATCAGATGGACTTAATTCCAGTGAATTAGGAACTGATGATGAAGAATACTTTGAAGCAAGGAGAAAAGAGTTGAATCCAAAAAAGTTGCAGATGAAAAAACTGAAAATTTCACATTATCTTCTGAAAAGGGGTGGGGTTCCACAAATGAAAGTGAGTTCATGTCTCTGAGGGAAGATCATTCTGATTATGCAGACTCAGCAGAAGAGGTTTGTTCTAATTCTTCAAGCTCAGGAGGGTTTAGTGGAGATGATGATGTCAGTCATAGGAAGAAGAAGCGAAATATGATAATGTATGATGCCAAGGTTGACCATAAGCAATTCAAGTTTGAACTTGGTATGAGGTTTGAGTCAGTCACTCAAATTAGGCATGCTATTCAAGAGTATTCCATATATAATGGTCACAATATCCAGATATGGAGACAAACTCCTAATCAGATTGAGGCAAAGTGTGTAGAGTCATGTCCTTGGAAGTTGTATGCTAACTGTAAAGGCAGAAGGGAGAGTAGCCATCAAAAAATTAATTTCAGATCACAAGTGCTCTACGGACATGAGAATGAGACAAGCATCTGCAAAATGGATTGCAAAGGAATACCTTCAGGCATTCAGGAGAAAACCAAAAATGAAGATTGGAGACCTTGAAGAGATGATACTTGAGAAGTATGTTGTGCAACCATCCAAGTGGAAGCTGTACAGAGGCAAGTAGAAAGCACTACAAATGTTGAGAGGCACAGAAGAGGAGCATTACTCATATCTGAGGAGTTATCTTGCTGAGATACTGAGAGTTGACAGAGAGGGTCGGTTTGAATTTCTACTTGATGAAAGTACTGTGTTCAAGGGCTTTTTTGTGGGATTTAGTGCATTAAGAAGGGGTTTTTAAGTGGGTGCAGACAATTAGTTGGTTTAGATGGAGCTTTTTTGAAGACTGTGATTGGAGGGTGTTTGTTGACTGCTGTGGGGAAGGATGCAAACAACCAGATTTATCCCATTGCATGGGCAGTGGTTGATTCTGAAAATGAGGCAAATTGGAAGTGGTTCTTGAATATTTTGTTTGAAGAGTTTGGAATCAGGGATGGACTGGGTTGGACCTTTATTAGTGACCAGCAAAAGGTAACTAAACTACCTAATATAATACATAATTTATATTTTTCATTCCTGAAATATGAAAGTTATATAACTTTTACCTTGTTCAAATGGATTGTAGGGGCTGATTAATGCAGTAAAGGATTTGGCACCATTGGCAGAGCATAGGAATTGTGCTATACACATTTATATGAACTGGAAGAAAGAACACAAGGGTCAAACACTGAAAAACATCTTCTGGAGGACTGTCCATTGCACATTCCTTGCTGCATATAAGGAATCACTTGAGGAGATGAAAGCTGAGTGTCCAGAAGCACACAACAAGTTCAATGAGCAAGACAATTTCAGATTTTGTAAGGCCTTAATCTCAGTACATCCTAAATGTGACATGGTGCTAAATAATGTATGTGAGACCTTCAATAGCACCATTGTTAGGGCTAGGAAAAAGCCTATTGTTGAAATGCTTGAAATGATAAGAACCTATGTGATGGAAAGACAAGTTGATAAACTGAATATGGGAAGTGGTCTCAGTGATACAATTTGCCCTAGGATCAGAAAAAAAACTAGAGGAAACTAAGTACAAAAATAGGTTGTGTGTCACCAAACCTGCTCTAAAAAACAAATACCAGGTCACAGAATTTGAAGACCAATTTGTTGTTGATTTGGGATATGGGATTTGCACATGTAGGCAATGGGACATAAGTGGTATACTTTGTGTCCATGCATGCTCAGCTATTCACTGGTTGAAAAAGGATGCCACAGATTTTGTATCCCTTGTATATAGTTGTGAAAGGCTCATTGCATCATACTCATTCCCCATGGAGCCCCTTAACGGGAAAGGATGTGGCCAGAGGCTTCAGGGAATCCTATCAAGCCCCCACCATTCAGAAGAATGTCAGGTAGGCCCAAGATCAATAGGAAAAAAGCACCTGAAGAAGAGGCTAAGACAAGCTCAAGGCTGAAGAGGTTTGGCTTGCAAATGACATGCCAAAGATGTTTTCAAGTTGGCCACAACAAGAAGACTTGCACCAATGACCCAGCTCCAAAACCTGCTAAGGTATATTTTGTTTTTAGGTATTATATGTTTTTATAGTATCTGAATTTGTGAACAAACATGTCAATTTCAGAGACCTAGAGGTAGGCCAAGGATGATGAGAGAAAGCACAGGGGCAGGTGGAAGTGAATCTATTGCTAAGGTAACAGTTAAAGTTTTTTTTTTCTGTTTGACATTATATGTTTTCAAATTTTTTTGAAATTTTATGAACTTGTTAATTTCAGAGGCCTAGAGGTAGACCAAAGAACATGAGAGAATGCACAGAGGAAGGGGAACAGTCTGGTGTAACTTCCCATGCCCTTGTAGCTAGGAAAAAGAAAGCATTGGTACTTTGATGCATTCATTTCTGATTAATTGTCTTTCATTTTCTATTGTCTGAAACTTTTGATAAATATGTTTGAAATTTCAATGACAAGTGCTTAGACAAAAAAGAGTTCAAAAGAAATCTCAAAACAAGGAATTGGAAGTTGTGGGAGCTACAGGAACTCAAGAAAGTGTTGCCAAAAAGTGACAGAAACATTTTGTTGTGGACATGTGGTTGTGAACATGTTCATGTGTTTCTTTTGTAGTGAAAAGGTTGTGTTGATTAATGTGTTTATGGACATGTTGATGTGAACAAATTTTTTGGGTATCAGTTTATATTTTTGTGGACATGTGGATGTGAAGAAATTCATGGTTTTGGACATGTGCTTGTGGTTGTGGTTGTTCAGACATTATGTTTGTAATTTGGCCTACTTTTGCAACATAATGGATCAAAATTGCTTCATATTGATAGTGTTTGTGTATGTTCTTATGTTTGATTGTATTATGGGATGGTCATATTCTATATGGTATTACAGATAATGCTTACTCAATAAATTAGATCACTGAACAATGATGTATAATGGATCATGATGTTTTATTCAACAAATAATGTTCATTGAACAATGAAAATCTTGCTTATTGCAAACAAAACCACACCAACTTTGAACAACCAAAATCATACATAAACTTAGCTCATTACAAATAGAACCTTGTTCTTTGGTACAAACAAACACTACATAAACTAGCTTTGTCTAGCTAAGCATACAAAGCTACAAAAGACAACAACAAAGATAGCTAAAGATTACCATCTTCTCATCAACATTGAACAACATATAAAAACAAACATAATATCCTTGTTCAAAGCTACCTAAGCATTAACTTCTTCTCATTAGACACACCAAAGAACCACATGGCTAACAAAAACATAATGACTAAAATCAGCCACTTCTTGTCGGATTTTTTTTCTATTGCAATACTTTTCTGAAGTTCAGCATTTTCCATTTTCAACAGATCCAACTCATTGACTTTCACTTCTAATCTTTCAGAAAAAAGTTTCTCCATCACCATTTTGCATTTCAATTGTTCCTCCAACACTTGAACTTGACCTTTCAACTTCAAATAACTAGCTTTCTGGAAGGGTGGGAGCTCGGGATCAAACCAACGAAAAAAATTTACAATCATCATCCTGTAATGTGCAATGAACAAGAATATTAACTCCAACAAAAACTTCAAAATTCTGTAAGAAAACATATAGGTGTTTGAATGTGCAAAAAACAGTATATCTAGCTTTGATCTCCTAACTTTCATCTCCTACAAAAAACAGGTAGTACCTCCTAGCTAACAATAAGACCCCCATTCTTGTCTGATTTCCAACATACAAACTAACGAAAAAATTTTCATCAATAAGAACCTCATTCTTGTCTGATTCCCAACATAAAACACACAAAAACAAATTACAAGCTATATTTACAAACAAATTACAAGACCTCCATCCTTATGTGAATCGTCAGAAAATACAAGCTATATTTTACACTTCACTTACCATTCGATATTTGCACCGGTAGTACCTCCTAGCTAGATTCAGATCAGTATGAGAAGTGAGAAGATCGGGCTCTTCTAAATGACGACATGTTAATTTCGGAATTGCTGAAGTCGGGAATGTTGCTGCCGAACTTGTCCTCCTATATGAGTTGGAATCAGTCGACATAGTGTTGAAGTTGTCTTCTTAACAGAGCAACCGTCCCAATTTCTTCTATTGTTCTTCCTCAAAGCATTTCTAGGGTTCTTCCTTCGCTCGTCAAATTAGGGTTCTGAAATGCAAGGGATTTCGATTTTAAAATGTAATTGAATGAGAAACGACGTCGTTTCGTGGTGAGGTGGAAAAAAAAATGCGATTTACCACGCCAGACGAAACGACGCCGTCTCGTGGTGAGGTGGAAAAAAAATCGGATGGTAAATACAACTCAGCAATTGAGGTGTATTTTTGTTCGCCACGTCAGATTTTTTTGAACAGGTGATGAGGGCCGTGTATCGTTTTGCAAGAAATTGAAAGCCGTGATATTCTGTGCAAAAGTGGAAAGGTCGTGATTAATTTGCAATCGCAATAAAGGTCGTGATATTAGGCGCAATTTTGCGAATAATGAATTATGTTTTAACGAGTACATTTGTTGGTTTTTTTTTTCTCAAAATATATTCTATTTTTTTTTTTCAAGACGATAGGAAGATCTCATATAACAAAATAAATGTTCAAGTACAATGAAGAGCAACACCCTAATGCCGAAGGAATAAACCAGAGAGCACTACTAACGCTAGTAGGCTAAATACAAGAGAACTTTTGTTGGTTCATTAGTGGCTTTTCGAGTTTTCCTATGATGAGTTTTTGACAAGGATCTGTTCAAAAAGTACTCATTATAACTTGATTTCACTCATTTTATTATCTTTACATTTGATTACCCTTTATAGAGTGGGCAAACTTGGTGACAAGAAAATTCTAGAGTTGAATGTGAACAAAATACTTGTTTTTGTTTAATTTTATAACTAGTGTATACTCCGTGCAATGCACGGGAATAATATTAAACTAACAATATTATAAATAGATCTCGAGTTTGAGTCACCATTGACGGAAGTGGAAACTACTATTGATCCTATTTAAAAAGAGGAAGAAAAAAAAAATAATTATAAATTAAAGAATAGGATAAACAATACTTAATAATTATAAATTAAAGATTCGGGGTCAAACAATGTAAAATTATTTTGTATAAGAGAATAAAAAAATTTGATTACACACCATTTCAAAATTATTATTATACTTTTTTGTATGGTTAGCTTATAATATTTGTAAAAATATTAGTAATTAGACCGATGAAAATTAACTTCTTAAAGTAGATAATGGATTTATAGTAGTAATTATGAATTGGTTTCTATTTTATTTTATTTTTTCTTTTAAAGATTATTGATTTCTAGTAGTAATTATGAATTGATTTTTATTTTATTTCTTCAAAACTGTATAGATAAGGGATGAGATTTTTTAAACACGTGGACGTATGCAATGAGATTTTCTACCAGAAGAGATAAACTCGTGTAGATTTATACTAAAAATAGGAAAAAGAAAAACAAATATTTATTGTCAAACAACGATTTTGATAAACTAAAAAACAGGAAAAAGAGAAACAAATCTTTACACAATTAATGAGCCGATTTTTTTGCCTATTCAGATTTGTTCAACAATTACTATATATAGGATATATTTAATGATTTTGGCGGGAAAAAGTTTCTAAATTTGTAAAAAGGTTATTCTTTTTATATAATGATGATATATGTTGGGGCACAATAGAGGAAATCAAAGGATCATCGCATCACGATCTAAAACAAGTACAATTATATACCAATCTATGCTTGACCTTGTATCCAATTTATTATTTATTTTAAGTTGTATCCACGTTTGGTGAAAATAAATTCATTAAAATTATATACATGATAACATGCCAACCCAATAAGATTCTCACAACTACGTGCCTCCTACTAACCTTCATCTTTCTAGTTATATACCATAAATTTAAAAGAAAATAATGATATTAGTAAGAGCAAAAAAAAATTATTTTCCACTTGCGTGTAAAAATGTATTACAATTTTTTAGCCATTCTTTTGCTCTGAGTTTGTTTGCAATGAAACCGATGACTTAACTAAAAAACAAAAATAAAATAATATAAAATAAAAAGACGAAGAAGAAGAAGAAAAATGAAATATCTATAAGATCCATGAAAGCTTGTACATTCCAAAGCCAAGAACACCACATTAGGCGAAAGAATTACGCCACATAACTGATTTAACCAACTCTCTTCATTTTTCCTCTCTTTCACCTTCCAAAGATCTCTCTTACTGGTAAAAAATGAGAGAAAACCTCATTGACATGGGATCATCCAACTGCGGCTCAGATCTTCCGAGGGACGAATCCGTAAAATGCATTCTTGAACGTATAGAAATCGACACCATGGCAAACGACTCTGACCGGAAAACGGGCCCCCGCATTGGAAGGCTCGAATCAGGCGTGGCCCGAGGCCTCAGAAGCCTCCGATTTCTCGACCGAACGACAACCGGAAAAGAAGAGGATTCGTGGAGGGCCATCGAGAAGCGTTTTCATCAGCTTTCGGTTGAAGGCAAGCTGTTCAAGGACAAATTTGGGGTCTGCATTGGTAACTTTTTTTTTTTTTTTTTGGGNAAAATATGAAAAAAAAAAATGATTTTTTTTCATGATGAAGGGTTGGGGGATAGTAAGGAGTTTGCAGAGGAGCTTTACGATGCGCTGGCAAGGCGAAGGAACGTGAGGACGGAAAACGGGATAACCGTGAACGAGGCTCGGGAGTTTTGGGAGGACATGACAAATCAAGACTTAGACACAAGGCTTCATATTTTCTTTGACATGTAAGAACCTTAAAGAATGGTTTTGTTAGAAAGTTTAAAAAGCTTTTGACATTTTTATCAGTTTGTTTTGTGAAGTTTGAGTGTGTAAAGATAATATGATTCAGTGGCTTTGTAGGTGTGACAAAAATGGTGATGGGAAGCTATCAGAGGATGAGGTTAAAGAGGTGAGCATTTATATAAGTAGCTGTTTATGAATTATAATTAAGATTATTAAACACTGTTTTCAATTTTTCTTTCTTTTTTTTTTCATTTTTTTTGTCCTGAAAACTCTGTTATTTCCTGTTTCTAAGGTTCTGGTAATGAGCGCCTCGGCGAACAAGCTCTCGAATTTCAAGCAGCAAGCCGCCACTTACGCTTCGTTAATCATGGAGGAGCTCGACCCCGACCACCAAGGATATATCGAGGTAAACGAAAAAATAAAAAAATATCACGATTTTGATTTCTTCATCTGTATATCCACACTCGTTTTTCGGTTTTATCAGATGTGGCAACTAGAAGCTCTTTTGAGAGGAATGGTCGGTTCCGAACAAGGCAAGACGATGAAATCTACTCGCAAAACCGAGTCACTCGCGAAGACTATGATTCCCAAGGAATACCGAACGCCCGTCAGCAAATTCATCTCCAAGAATACCGAGCGATTTTTCGAAAACTGGAAAAAGATATGGGTCTTGTGCCTTTGGTCCTTCGTAAACATATCCCTCTTCATCTGGAAATTCGATCAGTACAAAAAACGAGCCGCGTTTCGAGTCATGGGCTACTGCCTCTGCTCGGCAAAAGCCTCTGCCGAGACCGTCAAATTCAACATGGCACTCATCCTCTTGCCCGTCTGCAGAAGAACGCTGACGTGGCTCCGCGAGTCATTTCTCGGGACTTTTATACCCTTCGATGAGAACATCAATTTCCACAAAATCATCGCTGCTGGGATTGTGTTGGGTACTCTAGTCCACGTCGTAATGCACTGCACCTGCAACTTCGTGAGGCTCGTTTCATGTCCCCTTAATCAGTTCGACTCGATTTTCGGGCCCGCGTTCGATTTTCGCCAGCCGAGTTATTTAGATCTCGCGGGGACCACAGTTGGGGTCACGGGTATAGTGATGCTCGTTTTGATGGTTTTTTCGTTCACGCTCGCGACTCATTCGTTTCGAAGGAATGTGGTGAAGCTGAGGTGGCCGTTTTGCCACCTGGCAGGATTTAACTCGTTTTGGTACGCGCACCATTTGCTGGCTCTTGTTTATGTGCTCTTGATCGTCCATGGCTACTTCATATTCATCATCCGAGAATGGTACAAAAAGACGGTAAATAATGCAGATTTTTTACCCGTTTTTTTTTTTCGGTTGAAATTTGAAAATGTACCTTATAAAAAGAGAAAATTTGCAGACGTGGATGTACGTGGCAGTGCCGATGCTGGTCTACACAAGCGAGAGAATACTTACGCTTTACGATCATAACTATAAAGTTGGGATCATTAAGGTTATTGTCTGTTTTTGTTCGTTTTTGTCGAGTTTAATGTAATGTAAAGTCTCGTCTGGATTACATTTTGTCTGAAAATCGCAGGCTGTGATTTATACGGGAAATGTGCTAGCATTGTACATGAGTAGGCCTCCGGGATTCAAATACAAGAGCGGGATGTACCTTTTCGTCAAGTGCCCGGATATATCGAACTTCGAATGGTAATCCGAAAACAAAGAACAAAAAATCTTCTTGTAAT
>BKCP01000447.1:229424-255901 GCA_008636005.1 Striga asiatica | reverse complement strand
AACGAGCTCGAATAACAAGATCTTTTCGCTCGGAAAAAATCAACGAACAAACACAAAAAATATTCGAACATAATCGAACACACCACAGCCATTGACCGCAACCACCCAAATTGTTATCACATTCTATTCATGCATCATTATATTCGAACCTAACTGGAATGCTGAAAATACCACTACAAAGATTATATATTATCTCATTCAGAAAATATTCCCAAGAAAGAAGTCTGGTCCGGTGTATACAGGCGAACTCTTACAACCACTCTTATAAAAATGCCACATGAAGAGATTACTTCAAAAGGACAAAAAAAAAACAAGGTAAAAAGAATATAGGACTGTTATAATAATTACAAGGTAGTCCTCCCATTTTCGTGCTTCCGTTCACATGGCCGGGATATCATTTATTTTCTCTATAATCATGATCCGTTTTGAGGCTGGGTGGGGAAAAGCCCGTTTCTTGATTCGGTATTGGATGGATTTTGTGTTCGTAATTTTGAGAAGCAAGATACTTGAGTGCCGAAACAATGTCTGTAATCGCAGGCCGCAAGCTGGGCTGCTCTTGGATGCACATTGCAGATATGGCCAGCGCTTGGTATAGGCCTCTCATCGGGTACTGCCCTTCGAGATCCCGATCAGCCATTAGGTGGAACTTTTTACGGTCCTTGAACAATGGTTTCGCCTGCAGATACTCGAACACAAAACAAAAAAACGTAAATAAATAAGTAAAATATGTTCTCGTTCGTCTAGACTTGTTTATAAAAGTGGCTAAAGAATGTAATTCGTGAGTTCTCATCAGTCATGAAGCTATGTTTGGTAAAACTAATTAATAAACTATCTGATAGCTGATAAGCTAACTGGAGCTTATAGCTTATAGTTTGTCATGATTTATAGCTAAAAAACTAGTTTATATGATTAAAGTGTTTGATAAAATTAGCTGATAAACTAGCTGAAATAAAAATTTCCATGGGCTTATTTGAAAAGCTACTCAAATAAGCTTATGCAATAAACTCCTTTTTAAAAAAGTTCGTTCTACCAAATGAAACTTATTTGAATACAGGAAGCTTATAAGCTAATTGAATAAGCTATAAGCTAGCTTATTTTGTTACCAAACATAGCATAACACGATATTGTCTCGATTCTACTTAACGAAAAAAAAAATCAAAAGATACTAACCCACTCGACTAGATTTTGCTCGGGTCCATTCCTTCCGGTGTCGATAGCCCTCCGGCCAGTCACGATCTCCAAAAGCACCACACCGAAACTGTAAATATCCGATTTGAACGTGAGTTGACCGGTCATCGCGTAATCGGGCGCGCAATATCCGTAAGTGCCCATCACTCTCGTCGAAACATGGGTTTCGTCACCCAGTGGGCCCACCTTAGCAAGCCCAAAATCCGACAGCTTGGAGAAATACTTCTCTCCAAGCAAAATGTTTGAACACTTCAAATCACGGTATATGATTGGTGGTTCCATCTTATTGTGCAAATACTCTAAACCTTCGGCCGCCCCAGCCGCTATCTTAATCCTTGTGTTCCAATCGAGTTTCTTTTTATTGTGTCGAGGCCCTAAACATATAAATTTACATACATAACCAAAAAACATAAAAAAAGACAACTAAAATCAAGAAAAAAAAAATCGATTAGCTTGATCTTACCGTGCAAATGGTCCTCCAGAGATCCTAACGGCATGTACTCGTAGACTAAAAGCCTTTGATCTCCCTCTGCACAATAACCGATTAGCTTGACGAGATTAGAGTGCTCGGCATTGCTTAATGTTGCGACCTCAACAACAAATTCTCTAATCCCTTGACATCCATTACGGTCTAATTGTTTGATAGCCACAATCTGCACCATAAACCAATGCAAAAACTTTCATAAAAATGACATTTAACCAATCGATTAACCGTAGAAAAACTAAATATGAGAAATGATAATTACATATATACATAGATAAAATAACTCGGTATATAACTATGTATGCACCCGACTGACCTCGCCTGTGTCTTGCAATTGACCTTTGTAAACTTTTCCAAATCCTCCCTCGCCAAGAAAATAGTCGGCCTTGAAATTCTCTGTGGCGGCAACTAATTCGACTAAGGAAAATTGCCGTGCGTTTTTTGCACTAAAGCCATTAACTTCCACATCAGGATTACGCTTTGAATTACAATCTCCCGCAAAACTAGAAGCTTGAGGGTCATTTTTTACGGATTTCTCAGAGCTTACTCCTCTTAAATAATCTAAGCAGCACAACACAGGAAAACCAATGAAGAAACAAAAACTTAATAGAGAGAATTATCACAAGCATTGGAAATGAAAATGAAGAACCAATGTGATTTCGGAGAAAGCATCGTTATAGGATAACTATAATATTGCTTTACAAAATCACAAATGTCCACAAAATAGCAAGCATACAAAATAACATTTACATATACAAAATCAGATTATATATTGCTTTACACCATTTGTGCCACTTCCATCCCCTGACACAGTTACAAAATCACATTTGTTTCAACTCAGCTCAATACAGGTAATAATTTAAGCATGAACCTAACCAGAAATTAAATCCCAAAACAAGGTACACATATATGCATGCATATAAATCATATACTACTAATCAAAAGGAAACAAAAGCAAGCGCACACAATGGTAGATTCAAAAGGATAAAGAAACCAAAGGGAATCAGGCATGCATATGAACAAACATCAGGGGCCCAATTGAATAGAAAACAATAACGATAATCAAAGCATCATTTAGGCAGAATCTGCATAATTTGTTCGCGATTAAAAGAAACAAAAATACGCGCATGCAAATCAACACGAATACCTGCTCCACGACAAAGACGAACCACAACCCACAAAAAAACAAGAAGAAAAAACACAAAGAGAACACCCCAAATGGTCCGCATGAAAAAACCCACGTCTAACGCACACAAAAAAACACGAAACGATGAAAAAGATCAAACCTTTACGAAAACCCAAAAACAGAAATTCAAAAATGTCGACAGCCCATTTCATAACAATACGTTTTGATCCCAGATTTTTACATACCAGTAGACTTTTGCCCATGATCGTCGCCTTTTTTCCACCGATTAGAGCTGCCATTGTGTGTTCTCTTTCTACACTGCTTTTTATCAATGGAAGATTCTCCAGAGCAAGGGAAACAACCCATGCCTTCCCCCCTTCTCTCTCTCTCAAATATATATATAATTTGAATTTAACGTGTGTTTATATATGCCGCTGTGACTTGATATATTTCTCGATCTTTTCTCAGTTTTTAAGATTTCTGAGAACGGCGAAGAGAAAATATTGATAAAACGACAAGTTTGTTTCAGAAAGAGAAGATGGTGGAGAGAGGAGAGAGAAATATATGTAACCTTAAAAATGCATTTATTCTCATACTTTTGTTCTCCTTCCTTTCTACATCACACACGGCGTTTTCAATTTTCTGTGTGCGTCCAGGCAAAGGTCAAAAGGTCTGTCCAATAGTTGGACGACACGTGTCACTGCGTGGAGCCAACATGATGAAGTGCTTCCATCTGATGGGCTCTAGTTATTTCTGGGGCTGCACTGGATTGCTGCTGGCGTGAATTAATTTGGTGATGCTTGCTTGTCTCACGCGCTGTATGACTGGTGATGTGACAGACGGATCTCATCCGTTGATCTGGGACTGGGAGGAAGAACCGGCGAAGCTACGGTAGGTGATTTTGATTAGGTGTGGCTGGGAATAGCGTAGGCTCGTATAAATGGCGTTGACTTGTTTGTGATAGCCAATGAGTTGCAGACACGTACCAACACGCAGGGTGTGAATTGCTGGTGGGTGAGAGAAAAACAAATTGGTGGTTCCATTTGGTCAGATTTTCAGAAACTTTGGCCGAATATTCGGGAATATAGGTATCTATGCGAGGCGTGCATTGATATCTGACAGCACTCGTGTAATATTTATAAAAATTAAAATGTTTTTTTTTTTGTTTTCTGGAACAATGTCCCCTCTTCGTATAATTTGAAAACGTGTTGAGCCTAAATGGTTGGCTCGCACGCTTCGGAATCTTAATTGGCAATATTTTATGCTTCGTCTTTTGGTTCGGATATAAATTAATATATTATATTTCCAAATAAATAGGTTTTATGTTTTCAAGTGTTATAGAATGAATAGAATTCTTAAATCTCCTATCACAATAATTAAAGCGCACAATCCGAAAACCACTGGATGATAATTAGGATTCTATGTTTTTTTTTAGTTCTTTTTACCTGAATAGTTAAGTTATAAGTAAAGTTACTATGATATTATTATTTTATTCAATCTTTCATAAATTATATTGACTTTTTTTTATATGTATCACAATAACTAATATGATCTTTTGACACTAATTGAGAATATATAATTACGACTTTAAAATTTCTATCATTCCATAATTATGATATACATATAGCCACATCTATACTTATATAATAAGAATTAACATTTATCAAAATTAGTAACTTAATTAATGGTCAAAGTCAGTTTTGCATTAATTACTTTCCAAAATCTAGGTCCTTTTCACACTTCTCATTAATTATGTCCTTTTCACACTTCTAATTAATTATGTCCTTTTCACACTTCTCATTAATTATGTCCTTTTCACATATTTAATTAATTCATTAATTACGACATAATTATCATAAATCATTCCATCTGAGCTTTTATCGTTAAAATGTATAGCGATATGTTATGACCTTATCCCATTGATATTTCCACGAAGTGTCCTTATCGCGTTCTATTTTTTGGTAACCACTCTATATCAATAACCGTATATTTGGTTAATGATAGCACACGTCTTTATTTCAAGGAGCGGATATTCTTTGACTTTTAATTAATCTGAACTGATTGCCTTGACTTTTCAATTTTTAAAAACTCTTTTGTTAAATATTTCGGCTTAAGATTCAGAGTTCATTATACAAGTCATCGGATTGTTTGAATGAAAATGAATGAGAAGAACACAAAAAACAGGTAGCCTTATTCATATAACCAATCCTAAAATATTAGTTTGTTCACCAAAAAGAGACAAATCTTAGAAATCCTAAAATATTAGTTTGTTCACAAAAAATATTAGTTTGATTTTTAGGATTTGTCTCTTTTGAAAATATTAGTTTGTGATAATGAGGAGTTACCAAATAATCAAACTCATAATGTTGTGTACAATGAGGTTTTTAACAATATATGATTGTTACTGAACTTTTTATGATTCAACAATGTTCCTATGTATTTTAATGATTTCAATTTCGATCCTAATGCACGTGAGGTTATATTATTTTTCCAAATTTTACATCTCGTGCATCGCACGGGTTACGTACTAGTTTATTTAATACAATTCAGTATTTTAAAGTCAATGTATACGAAACTAAAGCAACTAATTATTGAATGAATAAAAACACATATAGGCTCGGCATGTTTATATATAAGTTTAATTAGGCGGCATGATTTATTAAGATAGAATGAATACATCTTCTAATTCAAAATAAAATAAAAAAATAAAAAAATCTATTATTCCATGATTGTAATATATATAAAGATTTATTGTCACTATCCATAATTTATTAAATAAATAAAGTAGAATTTCTCTCCACCTTTGTTGAAGCTAATGTTCTATCAAAAAAATTACTTATTCCGTATATGTTATTGAGTCTTTCTGATGTCATATTGTCATTCAAGTTTCAAAGAAGACAGTTTAGATTTATGGTTTACTTTGCAATGACTAATAATAAAGATTAAAGGGAAACATTATCCAACGTTGGATTGTATTTGCCTAATCATGTATTCAGTCATGCTCAACGTTTATGTTGCAATATCTAGAATTAAAAGCAGGAGAGATTTAAAAATTTTATGTTCGATAAGGATTGAAAAATTATAAATAAAACTATTAACGTTGTGTACAAAGAAATTTTTTAGAATTTGAAATAATATTATCGACTTTTTATTTTTTACTTGTGCACATTTATATGACAACATATGTCTTTTTTATTATGATTTTATGCTTTATTTTTTCTCTTTTTAAACAACCCGTGTAGTACACGGGTGTCGTACTAGTAAATTTTATTAAAAAAAAGCACAAATGTACGTACTAGAAAAAAAAAAACTATCAGCTGAATGAGCACTAAAAAGCCAAATAAAAGTAAGACTAGTGCGTGGCCCGTGCGATGCACGAGAAAATAATATTACGATTATATTATAAATTAAATATATAAATAACATTAATCATGATTTATCTATTATTTTTAAATTAAATCGGGTTGGACACAATCTGATCGGATGGACCGAGAACCGGTTTATAACCAGTCTAGTTCGCTTGAATAAAATATTTGCTCTCAAATCCGTCAACACAAGTCGATTGGACTGATAGGATCGATACGATTTTCTAAATAAATTTTGTTATATTTTAAAATTATTTTAAATAAAATTACATATTTAAATAAAATAGAGATTTATAAATTATTTATTAATTAGTTTAAACATTTGAATTTATAAATTGTTTAGACATGTAAGTAACACATTTTATTTAAATTTATTACAAAACGTACTATATATATACATATATAATAAAATGTTTACAAATTAAAATCTGAACAAACCACAAATGATTTAATAAAATAGCTTGATCGTTTTAATGACGGTCTAGTTCTGAAAACCTTATATTTACTGTACATTAATAAATATTATAATAAAATATTATTTAATTCACATAAATATTAATAAAATGATATATAAATATTCATAAATCATTAAACATGTTGTCATAAAAGTATTGTTAATACGACTATTTGAAGTTTGGACACATCACATTCATGTAATAAAATATTTTCAATATAAAATTTATATTTAGGTTCAATAATCGATTTTGTGTGGTCGAACTGATACATACTTAGTCACCTGAGACCAACCAAGTTGTGTCAGTTTTTTTGACTATTTTAAATATCACCTAAAAGTAATTCAATTAACTGGGCAATACCCTAATTCAATCACGCGATTGATCTAAAGAAATTTTCTTATTTTCTTTAAATATATTTAATTTTATGAAATAAAAATATTTTATGATTCATATAATCAATGTCTACACCAAATGATATTATATTAAGATTATAAATTATATATCTAAAGATGAATTTATTATTTGTACTTTATGCATATTAATAAAAAATAAGCATAGTAATTTTCAAAAAATTAAGATTAATTGATTGATTATGCAATTTAAAGAATATTTTTAGCGTTCAATATTTTTTTTAAAGGCACAAATATAAAGACCGAGATTCTAAAACTTTTGTTATATTTTGAATTGAGATTTTATAAATATAGAGACCGAGATTTTAATGTTGTTCATTGTTTCTAAGAAAAAAAAATAAAAATAAAAACATACACATTTAATAAATCTTAGCCGAATTTTTTAAATAATAAAATGAACTAAATCCCGAAATTTAAGGTAACATTTAATGATGTATGATTTTTAAAGAAAAACAATAAAACTTACAATTTATAGGTTTCATTAAATTCTGACCTATTTTTATGCTACTATTTTTGATAAATAGTAATTCTTCTTATATATATATATATAGATTATTGCTTTATAAGTAAAATCGACTGAATTTGTTGTCTTTTATTTTTTTCGTCGATATGAATGGATGGATGTGAATAGTTATATTTTTTGTATATATATATATATTCTTTTTATATGAATGGAATGTTATGTATTAATGTTGCTACGTATATAGTGGTAGTGATAGTCTAGATTAACGTTAAACAATGACTAAATTAGAAAACATTAAAAAAAATAAGTAATTACGTAAACAATGATAAAATGCTTTCATTTATTCTAGCAGTCTGCATGTGCGCATAAAATATGTAAAATCCATATTTTGATATGGATTGTATTATGAGGAATCAACAACTTCCTTTATTTTAGGAGATATCAAATTTCAATTTTTATTTCAAATTAGATTCCCAAATTTGTAGGCTGCCTAAGTCATAAAGGCTGATTCGGCTTATTCAGTTTTATGTACAAAAAAAAAAAAAAAAAAAAAAAAAAAAATTCGAATTTAATGGTATTGATATATAGGATTGTATGATGGGGGAATAAACAAATTCCTTTATTTTAGGATATATCCGATTTCAATTTGTATTCAAAGTAGATTCCTAATTTGTAGGCCTCCTAATTCATAAATGATGATTCGTTTTTATGTAAAAGAAAAAAGAAAAAAAATCCAAAAATAGTAAGCAATTAATGTTGTCCTAAAATTTCTAGTTACTATTTATGGTAAATAGTAATTCTTATTATATATATATAGATCACATATGACAGTTTTGGAAAACATTTATATTATTTTTTTAAAAATGTACGGTAACATGTGCACCATTTTGAGTATCAAAAATAATTTATTAAATATTGTGATAGTAATTATATCAAACAACATATGTGTGTGAATGGACGGTTTACTCCTTATAAACTGATTAATAGAAATACATTATTGGTTTATATATGTGTGAATTGACGGTTTACTCTTTATAAACTAAATGCTGGCTGAATTAATGTTAAAAAAAGAAAAAAATAAATTCTGAATTGTGGCAAACAAATGATATGGCATTTTAAAATTTAAATTTAAATTTGAAATTGGACCGATTTTCTATGCAATCAGATAAATTTTGGAAACAAATATGAGACGGATTGTGAAGTTTTATGCCTTAGGATTTTTTGTTATAATAATACACTCAGATTTTTTGGGAGAAGTTGTATACATTCTGATATCTCAAACATAAAAATTGAAAATTGCTTCCAGATTTTTTGGAATAAAAAATAAAAGCCTTAGATCCCAGAATCTCTTCCCCGCTGCCTATGTTCAGTGCATATCCGTAAGCCAAAGGATTTTAAAGTTGTATATTATGGATAAATAAATTCCCCAATTTTAGGCTTCATTTATTGCTGGCAAATGTAATGTTAAAATAAGAAGAATAAATTCCGAAAATGGCATGTAATAAATGTTGACTGAAAATTTTGACTTACTATTTTTGGTAAATAGTAATTCTTATTATATATATATATATATATATATATATATATATATATATATATATGACAAATTTGAAGATCTCCTATCATATGGAATAATAGTTGCACATAGATCTCGTATACCGAATCGGANTATATACAATGAGAGCATTAATTGCGGGAGGTAAGACACATTTAACTCTTAGTAATTACACTACAACTGTTTATCCTCCACTTCTCGATTCTAACTTAGGCATCGAAGGGTTTTGCGCCGGAGAAACTCCTGCTCCCTTTTGCAAGTATGTTCTCCAATCTCTGACTCAACCTCAGACCATAGAAGAGAGGTTGGACCCGAGGGATGTTACAGAAGACCAACTGAAATCATCTACATTATATCTCGTCAACCGGAGTCATCTACGGTGAACCTTATCAAATTGGTGCCGTATGTGGGACCTTCACGGCTTGACAACGATAGCTCGACGGTATTCTCACGAAAAAAAATCATTTGGTAAGCTGAAATAGGAGACAAAGAGACACCCCATATAGAAGAAGAGGAAGATAATTCATGGCTGCTCACTCGGCTCATGAGAGCTCCTATTTACAAAAAAAAAATCCGCCTCCTTCTTATTAATTAATTTAATTGACTCGATTACCTTCTATGTTTAAGATATAACATTCATTGATTAATTTAATTACTGACAATATAATTAATCGATTTCTTTTATTTATTATCTGAAATTAGTACCATTTAGTTCTTGATTATTATGTGGAAAATTTAATCCGCATGCAGGGCTCAACACAATAAACCTTCATGAGCATTTCGGAGATGTCATCAACCCAGCGAACCGGGACATAGTGACTGTAAATAATTTTAGCAGCACATCATATAAATGCTATTTATTTACCAAAATACTGAGTATATTCTAACCAAAATAGGAATTTACCCCTGATTATTATCTTACAGCTTAAGAGAACGCATCAGTTACTGATGTCTAGATTATTTACTTGGTCAGTATAAAATAATCTTCTCCTCCGTAGGTCCATTCAATACTGACGAAGTACTAGTATAATTTATCAGTCAAAAATCAACTTAATCAAAATCACACTACAACTTTTACCAACAGATTGTTCAATTCTGTTTAGACTGTGAATTAATTATTTATATTTTACAAGAAACTGATAATGTGATCTTTCTGTTCGACACATCGAACCATACTATCTACAATGTAAAATAAATGAACCTATGCTCGCATAAATAAATAAACTGCAAACACAAGTACTTGACTAAAACATAATTCTTGTTCAAAATGGTATTTTCAGAAACAGAAAGTCGAGCTTTTACATTATACCTAACACTCGGGACAACCCGAAGGAGAAGCTCGAGCCCTACTCGACCTCAGAAGGGTTGGTTGTCTAGCGCTCGGGAATGGAGTAGTCGGCGTCCCTAGGGGACGTCGACTTGCAGCTCCATCGGGTCTGCTAGTTGGACTGCTCCGGTGGGGGCTAGGCACGTCGCGGAGCAGTGTAAGAAGGTCGATCCTCCTCGGAAACACAAGAGCTGGAGGGCTTCTTCTTGGTGGAAGCGCGAACAATGATATTATCTACAAAAGGCATAAAGGTCGTTAGAACACGAAAGAACTACAGTACATCGTACATCATAGCTCGAAAATCAATAAGACTGAAAATCAGAGCAAAGATCGAAAAAATCAAAGCAACAATACATCACAACACACATCATAGCTCAAAAATCATGAAGATGGAAAAAAGCAAAGAGCGTGTAATAGATTGAATATCTTGTAGAAGGTGGGGCGACAGCTCAAAATCAATAATATTTATGACTTCACGATAAAAGAATCCGTGTATTCATAAACATGGGGAAGTAGATGATATGGAATAATAACTGCACATAGATCTCGCAGACCAAACCAGACAAGAGGAGTCATCCCGGTAGACCGAACGACAAGTGGGATCGATCCATATAAACCGAACTGGCTAAAATAGGACCGTGCTGGATAGGTAACATAGTCGTATGTAGACTCTTACGGTCCAAACTGGCCGATTCAGAACGAGAAACTCGATCCTGCACGCCCGACATCGATCTTACTCTTAAGGATCGATGTAGAGTCCACTAGGATCGATCCCACGCCAAACGGGCTAGGATTGACGTGTAATCCTAATCCCAAGACTTCCGTACAACAGAAGGGTTTTGCCCTTTTGCAGGAGGTAAGACACATTTAACTCTCAGTAATTACACTACAACTGTTTATCCTCCACTTCTCGATTCTAATTTAGGCATCGAAGGGTTTTGCCCTTTTGCAGGTATTTTCCCCAATCTCTAGCTCAACCTCAGACCGGAGAAGAGAGGTCGGACCCGAGGGCTATCACATAAGACCAACCGAAATCATTTACAGTAAACCTCATCAACCGGAGTCATCTATGGTGAACCTTATCACCATATAACATATGTTAGAACAAAAACTAGATTACGCACACACAAACACACCAAAAACTAAAAAACTCCAATAATGGAGAATCAACACTCCCACATAGGAGACAACATGCTCCCAAACAGGAGAAAGCATGAAATCCAAAAACACAAGCCTACCACACAAACACAAACACATCACAACTTAAAATAAAAAACTAAGGCCCACAGACAAATACACTGGGCGCTACACGACAGCTGTAGGTATTAAGACAAAATCGTAATTTTAACTCTAAAAGGGATCATTTATTTTGGCGTTATTAGTTGACTAAGGAGTAAAGTAGAAAATTATATATATATATATATATATATATATATATATATAATTAATTGTTTCCTAAGTGTTTCCTAGAAGATTTTGGCATCGTTCGACAAACCTAAGTGTTTCCTGGAAGATTTTCTTGTTAGGCAAGCAAAATAAATTAAAGGGAAGTTTTCTATTTATTTACTTGTTAATTAATTAAGTTCCTATTATTTATTTTTATTAATATACGTTATATATTTATTATAATGTGTATTATGGAGTCCTAAACCTTTAGGAGAAGGATTACATAATATATATCTTATATATTCACTTACCATATATGCCACATGCATTAATGACTTGATTCTATGCCATAATTAGTTTTCTCGTTCTTGTAGGACAAGGAATATGTGGCAAAGACTATGAAAGGATGAACAATTCGTGCATAAGGAGTTCTGGACGTTCATGAGAAGATCTAACGAGGATTTAGAAAGATTCACCACAAGATCTTTGAAAATTTGGAAGATCGGCTATTTTAGGAAAGTCTTGTTCTTACACGAGTTGAGGAGAGATTAAGAGAATATTTACTTTCCATGTTTCCACATCATACAAGGAAAGAAGATCTTGAGAGAGAAGGAAAAGTCCTACACTTACCATGTTACTTTGGATAAACATGGAAGGAAATAAAAAAGAAGTCTTATACTTGGAGAGGACTCTACACCGAAGAAATTGTATATATATCCTACTTGAAGATCGAATTAAGGCTGCTGAGGTCATTATCTTCCATTCAATATTCGAGCTTCAAGCCTTTTAGGTTTTATTTTCATTGTTCAGTTTTCAGTGTTCTTACGACATTGAAGAACTGAAGCCTTTTGTTTTGATTCTTTTGTTTTTCATTCAAACACTTTTGTGATCAGTAGTTAGGGATTAAGTGCTGTTTTTAGCTCGAGGAATTTGAGAGTTAAAGTCCACGGGACGTGGTCGGAGAAGTAGTTGGTAGATTCGAGTATAGTTGTTGGTTAGGCTAGAAGGGAGTTCTAGTTGTTGTAATTTCAAAACTATACGCATGTGCACAATCGAGTTATCAACGAAAGAACTCTGAGGGAAGTTGGACGCTTCCCTGAAGAGTTTTTTAAATCTTCGGTTTATTGCTTCCGCTATTCTAGTTGTTTATTTGTGTTCTAACAACGTTGAGTGCACTCATCGTAAAATACATACGTTTCAATATATATATAGGATGAGGTTCAAATGAGAACCAAGTGCTAGTGTGAGAACCGTGAGAACCGTTATTTTTAATCGTACGTAGTGCTATGATGATTGTGTTTTGATGCTATTTTTAATCATGATGTATTTGACTAAAAATAGCAACACAATTTATATTGGTACTAGTACGTGACCCGTGCGATGCACGGGCTAAATTTATTTGGGGAATATTATATTTTAAGATACATAATTAAATAAAAGTTTTATAACACATAGAGAAATTGTACAATAAGATAGTATTCGATAAAAAAAAATCATATATTATTAAAGACCTCCTTGTACACAACATTATGGTTTAATTATTGGGCAACTCGTCATTCTCACAAACTAATATCTTCAACCTCTTTTAAATAATCAATTATTCAAATACATCAAATAATATTAGAAACATAATAAAATAATGTTACCAAATAGAATTGATTCGTCAATTTTGTTGACATTTTGTAAAGTTGCAAAGTCTCTGAATTGAAATCGAAACGTAAGAAAAGTTTCTTTGCACTTCAAAAATATAGTGCTCCCATGCCGGCGACAGATCGATACATACCAATGTTGCTTTCAACTTGGTAGTTTCGTATAGCAATGGCCATACCCTCTTCAAGATTCCTCTCTCTAAACGCCGACAAATAGACTGCCCGTAGCCACGCCGTAATGCGATTTTCCTTGACAAATAATTTGAAACAGCAAATTGAAAAATAACTAATATGGTATGTAAATACTAAATTTGAACATATGCTTATTTTTATAATGAAAAAATAATTCGAAACCATATCGCTTACAGTTTTATCATGCAAAATAAACTCGAGATGCGACTTGTATGTGCATAGGTCTCTTGTTCCTGTCAACATCTTTGATTAACCCAAATGATTGATCCATTGCAAAGAATGTGATTTTATGTTGATCGTAAGATATATGTATTGTTGTTAAAAGAGAGTTTAAAATCGGTAAAAAAATCTTGTAGAAATTTGTCCAATGTAGACTTTTGTAAATAAAGAAATAATCAATCTCTTTACGTACACATTATTCTCGAGTTTGAAACAAAATCTCGAGTTTAAATCCATTTAAATTTGACTTTTAAAATAAAATATTGTGGAAAGAGATGAATTGTAGTTGATTTGAAATTCCTATTCCATATATTGTGGAAAAAGATTAATTGTCGTTGATTTGAAATTCCTATTCCATTGTATTTTGATATTTTGATATGGATTTGTATTTGGGATGAATAACCCAATTCCTTTATTTTAGGATATCTGATTTCAAAGTGTATTTCAAATTAGATTCCAAATTTGTAGGTGGAATCCGATTTCAATTCGATATTGAGTCGGTGGAATCGATTTTATGTAAAAAAAAATCCGAAATTAATTGTATATGAAATCCATTCTTTTCTTCTTCCCGAAATGGGATGGCCCCCGAGATGAACTAAGAACCTTTCTTAGGTACACCAATTTCAGAGGCAAATATAATTTTTTAATCAATAACAATGCATTGACACCATGTTTTAAAACATATGAAGGACAATAACTAAATTCAATTTGCAAATGCATCCCCTAATAACAAATGTGTTTTAAGCAGCTAACTTTAATATGAGCACAAAACATAATTCTGGAAAAAGGTAAAGTAAAAATACAAATATTGGTGGAGCAATTATCCTAAGCATCTCAACCATAAAATTTCAGATATTTGAGTTGCTCGCACAGCAAAACGATTCAAGAACAAAAATTAACCAAATGTCAACATTAATTACACGAAATATCACTGTCGAGGTTTGACTTTTGTTTATCAGTTCAAGGCAAGAGACTCGAAACTATGTTACTATAGGCAGCAATAAAAATAGTCCAATGTGCTTTTACCCAGCTCCAACATCACTAACCAAAATTAAGATCTAAACTGTCTTGACAGGAACATAACAAACTTGTGAACATTAGAATAAAATAATAGCCAATATCTAAAGCAGGAAATATTGAAAAGAATCAAGAACACAGAGAGGTTTAGCTTTAACTGTATACCGAAACAGAACAATCATAGAAAACCACATTCCTTATATATCAATCAACATAACCAAATAAGATTTTTATCCTCATCATTCAACATTCAAATTCAGAAAAATATCCAATAGATATCACCTAAAGACATTCGTAAAACTTCACCTCAGATCACCACACAGCACTTTATGTCTTCAGGATTATCTGGAACAAAATTTCCGTCACTATGAACATCATATTGTAGTGAACTAATAGAAAACATGGTCTCTTTAGAGATAAAAATAATAACAATAATAAAAATAAATAGGAAATTATAACACGCACTTCATTCCATTTAATCTAATGGGCATATTAATACAAGGAGCAGCACTTGTTGGGGTTTCCGCTAAGGTACAGATAGAAAATTTCACTTGTGGAACACTACTTGCCACAATCCCACCTCGCTTTTCACCCTCTCGACCGTTCATACCCACTTCACATTATCATTGACCATAGGAAACCTGGGTTTCCTTTTGCCTAGACAGTTTAGCCCAAAGTTTGCTTCGCTTGGCAAAAACCGCTAGAGCAGCTCGTTTAATATTTATATTGATTTCCCTTTCGTAGAGTAACATGAAAAAGATAATACACTTCGACATGTACCACAAGTTAGATTTTTGTTCCTTTCTTTTTTTTTTTTTTGGGTAAGATCAATGTAATAAATAAGAAGTAAAACAGGTTTTATTCCGAGAAACTTGTATAATCACATTATTCAACATTTATCAGGTTAAATAACCACATTCACAAACATAATGATCATTTTTAAATGATTTTTGTACCTTGATTTCTAGTCTCAGTGATTGCAGCACACACCGAATGAAATGAAGCTGGGCATTATTACCACTGATGGCCAATGACTCTGCAGCCATCTAAAGCAGGCTATGCTTCACCTCCAATAGTTCCCTTTCCTACACCATGGTATATTCATTCACACAAAATTTTCTCAACAAATGGGTAAAATAATAGAGACCAATAGTTCCCCAACTCATATAAAATCGAAATATGAGATATCTAGCACTTTGGAAAATATAAAATTCTAACCTCCAAATCAGAATAAGCAAGGAAAAGTTTCAAGTTTGAGGTTGCTACGCTCTAATTTGTTAACAGAAAAGCCAAGCCACCACTGGACACCAACAACTGTGTGAAAACATAATTTCAGCAGAGCCTCATTTACATACTAAATTTCACATTATGGATTTATCTTTTCTTAAATTAAGTGGAAGACAAACATAACTTCTCAACCAAACACAATTCGAGTTCTAATAATATCACCAAGAATTTGGTTCTTCATTATTACCCTTGCAGAAGTGAAATCGATGCCATTTTGTTCAGCTTCTTTTCATCAGGAAGGCCGATTTATGAATTATCGGCTCTTGCCTCACAACTCTGCCTTAAATACACAAAACCTTCCTGATGTTAAAATGACATATCTAAAACAACTCCCAAATGATTCATAAAAAATATAAAAGAATCAATAATATATGCACTCAAGCGCATGTACTTCCAGACCAAGGAAAAAAGCGATAACTGGAGTTGTACCTTAGAGAAAACATTGATTGTTTGGAAGAAAGTCTGCCTTGAGGCGGTGATCCCCACAGACAATCCTCACAATTGCTCCTGATTGTCCAACAGCTCAAATCTCTTATTTTCGGTCATCGCTGGGAAGTCACATTATCACATTCACCTGTCGGACAGTTCCATCGCCTTGCACTTGCTCAAAATGATCAAACCTAAACAAATCATAGATACCCCAAATTCCATCACAAATAATTATATCAATCATCTATGATAATAATAAATAACTAACAATAAAAAAGACAAATTTATTCTTAAATGTCAAGAGAACCTTGGAGGAAGTTAAGCAGCTTCTGCCTCCACACTTTGATAGAAGGGTGGGATAAAAGGGTGTTGCACAGGTTTAGACATAATAATCATGGTCATGAAAAGCCAAAAATAGAGAAAAAAAAAACCCATAAAAAACCAAGAAACTGAAAGGTGTAACCATTTTCACAATTACTCCATGATTGAAAAAAAAAAGTGATATTTAATGAAAATTTAGTTTGAAGAACAGACCCATTGTTGAAGAGATAACATGGAGCCTTTCACCCTAACGCTCGACTTCTAATTTTTGGTTTTCGAACCCGTGTGCCTCTCACAATCACTGAGTTCCTGCTTTTCAATTCCACATGAGCCACACTTGCAAGCAACTCTATACAAGGTTGTGATAGATAGAATTATTGCTTTCAGCTGATTAAAAAGTAATTGTGTATGTAATTGAAAATGAGCTAATGCTTACAAATGAAAGCTTGGAAATAAATCCCCTCCATGTCGAAGCACACAACTGCAACCTTGTTTTTCAGTGCAGGTTTAACATACTTTTTGTTGTTTCTGCACATTGAATCATAGTTCTAAGAGATTTGGAAATATATATATATATATATATATAAACAATTTAAAAATCCCATTGGCAGCAAAACACACTTTGATTTATACTGGTAGGTTTCGAGATCGGATAATTCAATGTTAAACCTACCTTGGCATTCCGGACAATAATAATTACTTGTTCCTAGAGCATGGGGTTTGATCCCAGAATTGCCCACCAACCCATTTTACAAAAATAGAAGAAAGAAAAAGAAAAAAAAGAAAAAAAAAAGATGATGATTAAATGGTCATAGCAGCTGGTTTTCTACAATTCACTGTCAAGAATGGTCATAGCAGTGGGTTTTCTACAATCCACTGTAATTTCGAAAGGATGACATCATTGAAGCCTAGGGATCTCATTTCTCTAATAAACCAAATGAGGAAAAACAACAGACGGATTAAGAAGAAGAGAAGAAAAGGAAAAAATGGAACAAATTCTTACATCAATGTTATACACAACAATGTCGCCTGGGGTCTCGAGGCATTTGCAAGAACAAAATGTGTCCCTGTAAAGGAAATTTGTTAGTACTAAGTGGTATAACATCAATTTCATTACTGGGAAAGCGGTAAAACGTATAAACCATAAATTCTTAAGTGCTCTTGCATTTAGATTTCAAGATCTAAATAAAGTCTTAGTATTAAAAGATAAAGTTCTTTATTTTAAGGAATATATAAATATATGCAGCCATACCCTAGCAAATCCAGACTCCATGCTTTCAAAAAGAACAACAACCAGTGACTCGCTTCCAGTAATGCACACCAACGTTTTCCATATAATCAATGCGGATGAAATGATCATACCTTAAGTTGGGGAAAAAAAAAAGGAAAGATAAAAGAAAAAGGAATCAACACTTTTGATAAATTGGGCTTACAAATCACAACTCCAAAATACCAAAATGTACATATATACACATTGTAGGTACCCTTCCTAAGTCCCACAACTACAATTGGTGTTACGTAAAAAATAAAAGCTGCAAAAGTCCAGGCGTACCTCTCTCTGTCTCCAGTTCGCCGCTCCGCTGGGTCTCCCTCACGGCAAAAATTTAATTCCCAATCCCTATCACAACCCATCTCATGCTTCTCTCCATCATCTCTCTCCCTCTCCCTCCTCTCTCTATCCTCCAGCTCCCGCCTCACCTCGACCTCCGCTTGCTTCCGCTTTCGCTCTCTCTCTTGTACTCCGTCGACCAATGACCCGTAATTACCTATTTCAGCAACCATTGTACTAAGTTGTGCATCGTTTGTCTGATAGCATAATGAAAATAGCCGAAAGATGAATCTTGCACAATCAAAAACAACACAGGTAACAGAATCCATCAAACAAACCTTATAATCATATTAAAAAAAAAAAAACATATGAAATAAAATCAAAATTTTACAAAGTTTACCTCTCTTGCGCTCACCCTTGAGATTCACGTTGGACTCCTGTGTCGTCATCGGCGGAGGCGTACCATCTGCACCATTTTCTCATCGGATCGACCTTCACCTGACACCATTTCCTCATCTGATCGACCTACACAATTTTGTTAACGATAAAAAAGGATTGATTTTGATAAGATATTAAATTGATTTTGATAAGGTTGTGTAACATCCGCCCCTTATTAGGAATTTTAGTTGATTTTTGTACATATCTTCCTCCAAAACGTGTGGACTTTTATGCGGGCAAATAAAAAAGAGGAATGCATCACAACAGATTTCATTAAAATCTTCTGAGCGCGTGAACCATTTAATCCGATAAATATGGAATGATTTTTGCCATTAATTACAATAACGTGTGAATTGTGATATGGACTGCGAATGAGTGCGTTAATGAGTTTCGGATGTTTAAAATGGATTTTTAAAATGGTTGCCATATTCAGTAAGTCAAAAGGGTTGACTGCGAATTTTTTAAAACTTTCCTCATTTGATTTATTGACCTCTCTTTTTCAATATATATAGATTTTCTACACTAGTTCGCCCACCGGAAAGGGTGGAATCTTCGAATGTTGACCTTTTTGTCACGAGATATTCTAATCTCATCATTTGTTTGTAGGTCGCCACTCAAATAGCTGTCTACTCTCTTGCTCGTCCACAGTTTCAAGGACTGCTCGAGCTAACTTTTTATTATCATAGGTTAGTATCCTTTGTGATCTCAAACCCTATCTCAACATGTATCAGCTCCCCATAGGTTAGGCTAAATGGAGACTCATCGGTAGTCGACCTTGGAGTTGTACAATATGCCCATAGGACCAACATCAGCTCATCGACCCAAGCTCCTAAAGCTCGCTCCAACCTTGTTTTCAAGCCATTTAATATCGTTGTGTTCATGACCTCCGCTTTCCATTAGCTTGCCACTGAGCTACTGAAGCGAAATGGTGCTCGATCTTCATCTCCTCATACCAAGATCGAATTTTCCAACCACTAAATTGTATTCTTTTATGAGATCAACACTTTTGGAACTCCAAAACGAAACCAAATGTTGTTGTATAAAAAATGAATGGCCTTTTCTTTTCTAATTCGAGATAATGGCCAATCTTTCACCCATTTTGTGAAGTAATCAACTGGTACGATACAAAAGTTTCTTTATCCGATGTAGGGGCCACCATGTTGATTCTCCGTTGAGAAAAGAGGACTGGTGCACTCATAGGTGTCATCTCTTATCTTGTTTGTGCGTAATAGGACCATATTTTGTACATTAAATACATTTTTTAACCATCTTTATTGCTTCAGTTCGCATTGTAGGGAGAGGGTAGTGGTCATTCTGGCAGTCCTTATTTAGGATATGAAAATCGATACACATCCTCCACCTCCCCTGCCATTTGGTAACCATAATTGTGTTAGAGAGCCATTCAGGGAATTGTATCTCAATGATGTGCCCAACTTTCAGCAACTTATCAACCTACAACTCGATAACCTTGTCCATCTCTTCTCTGTGATGTCACCTATTATTCTTCACTCGTCACACCTTTGGATCAATATTCAACCTATGCTCAATAATGGTAGCTTCTATTCCAGTCAGCTCGTTCATCATGACGAAAGGATCTCGGAGACCCACCAAAGTACGAAATCCAGGATCTTTCAGAAAACAAATTCCTATTCGATGCAAAAATGTCCTTAAGCTCCATGATGAGGCAGATGAGCTCGCCCTTCAGAGGTTCTTGCAGATCTCCCCCGATTTTAATCTCCTGACCTTCCGTACCTTCAATCGGTTTCACCTCCACCATCTTTTCATTAGGATGCATATAGCCCCTCTCATTTTCTGGTTTTGACTTGTCGACCTCTTTGCTCGTATTGCTGCTACATCTGTCTATTTGCTTTCATGCTTTACTGTCATTAGATAACATGAACTCGACGTGAGCTGGTCACCCTCGACCTCTCATACCAACTCACCCACTAGAAACTTAATTTTATGTTGTAGGTAGATACCACTACCTGGAATGAGTTGAGATTTGGTCGTCCCAATATGATGTTGTGGGCTGACTCTAACTTCACTACAAGAAACCTCACCATTTTTATTTTTTGGGTTGCACCCGACCCCAACGCCACTGGTAACGTTACTTCGCCCATGGGATAACCTCTCCCCCGTTGAATCCATACAATGTCGTGTTGACCTTCTTCAAATCGACCTCGAACTCTATTTTCTTAAAACAATCATAAAACAGAACGTCTAATGAGCTCCCCGCATCAATAAACACTCGTTGTACCTCATATCCTGCAACCTTCAGGGAAATAACCACTGCATCATTATGAGGTGTGTGCACTTACGTCATCCGATGTGAAGCTGATGATTGGTTTCGTTGTTGTAAATACGACCTCTTCCATTTTTACTCTTTGCAGCTTGTGCATGTTGCTTGAGTACATTATTGGAGTCCCCACCAGTAGGTCCTTCAGGGGTTTATGCGTCAAAAGACACCTTCCATAACGTGTCCAGTCGTCCAAAACTGAGTACGAACCTTTTCGACATGAGCATGTGCGTCCAAGTCGCATTCTCATCGTGCCAAAGATGATTCGTCGTGCCGAACGGGTCGGCTGATTCGGGTGTCACTCTCGCAACGGGACCTGGCGCGCGATTGCGTGTCGGGAACCTGTACGCGCTTGCTTGGACTCAGAATTGTGTTCTTTTTTTCCTACTCGTCCCCAACGAACTTTTTAGAGTTCTACCATGTATGAAACATGATTATTGCTCGTTTGTCTAGTCCAAACTTTCGTCAAAGATATAAAATTTGTGAATTCAACAATCTTTGAGTGATTTAAAGTCAATTTTGAGTTACATAAACTCGAATTTCCCCACATTTCAACTATAGAATTAATTTTCTCATTCAACCTGAAATGATATTAAGATTTTATTTTAAGTCTTCCACTTACGAAAAGTAGAACGAAAAAATCTATATAANGCGGGTAGACATCTAAACAAGCAAGAAGTGGACAAGTTTCATTGCAACACTTTCAAAAGATTGATAAGATATGAAAAAAAAATCATTCAATTAATTCAATATTTGTAAATGGTTGAAGTGCTAGATTATATATGAGGATCCGTAAAAGCTCATTTGGAGTTTGTTAATTATAATAGCCAACCAAATGGGAACTTTTATATTCTTTAATGGTTAATATGAAGATTAATTAGTTTGATACGTAAGTAAAAAAGCACAAACAAACTATAGTCTAATTGAAGTCTAATACAATGTATGGTTAAAATTTCAAATGGATTTGAGGAAAAAAAAAAATTAATTATTGACTTTAGTATTTTCTTCATTTACCTACACATAGTTTTAAATAGGTTGCTAGTATGTTAGTCAATCAGTTCGACGAAATAGACCATCATTTAAGTTTTTATAAAGGTTATTAGTCAATCAGTTTGACGAAATAAATTATTTTTTTAATAAATATACATTGTTTTTTCATAAATATTATACTTTTCAAAATAATGTAAAACTAGTATCCCACTTGTGTACTATGCCGGTCTCTAGAAAAAACATTTATATAGCGGAATTAGAAAAATAAATGTATAATAAATAATGAATTTTTAGAAATGATAATCATTATACATTTATAAAATTATATAAGTTTAACACAAATATCTCTCCTATATATAATTCTCGAGTTTGTTGAGATTAAGTGACAAGCACCCTCTGAAATCATATGTGGCAAAAAAATCATGCTTCATAGTCAGATTTATATATAAATTAATACTTTTTTTTATATATATACAAAAGTAATTAGACTTGAATTGAGTAAAAGCCCACATGCACAATTGGGCCTACACAAGTCCTTGTAACAAAACGACTCAAAACGTGGTGTTAGGTCGATCCCACGAATGACAGACGTTAGTCCTTGCCGATCTCTTTCTGAGTCTTCTCGAAGAAGATTGACAATCCTCCTCATTTGAACGCCAAACCGATAAAGATGATAAAGTCACAGTCCAAGTTGTCACATCACCAAAAGATGAGTTTTGTATGGATACACGCGGTGCCACCCTACGCCCCTTAGCTGACGCTAGACATTTATTGCTTTCTTACTTTTTCTGTGTATAAATAGTTAAATAGTGATCCATTTGGGTCCTAACATAGACATGAAAAACAAGCCAAGCATCCTCCCCACACATTCCATACACTCTCACTACACAATCTCTTAATAAAAATTCCATAGAACTATTCTTTTTGTTGATCTGCACAGCAGATCGACAATATCGGTGTCTTGTTTCTTTTTTAAACATATTCACATTCCTACGTTTGTTCATATCCTGACCTGAGGTGAACCGTAAACACTATTATTAGACCTTTCGCTGCACCGAGTTTAAAGGACCACTAAATTGCTTGTGATGACGGTTCATATTTTTCTCTTCTGATTAGCCTCATAAATTGACCTACAACTCATGCATCTAAAGAATATTGAACCTCCAACCTCTACCAATTGGGAGAGGCTACTATACCACCATAACCCAATGCTGGTTATGATTTAATAAACCTAACCGAAAAAGATCTTGGAGCCAGAACCAGATTAAGTTCAATAACTTAATTAGATCATGATCATATTTAATGATCCAATAAAACCAACATTTACCATTTTAGGTACTCCAATTTTGTGTTTTATATTATTTCACTATTTTATAAGGCACCACTTGATGATGGGACCGTTTCCAAAGGAGAGGTTATGTTTATCTAGAGTTGATTACTTGCTGTTCTGCTGAAGAAAGTGACAAGCTGTTTTTAAAAAGTTGGAGCCAAATTCAAAATATAGTAAAGCTATTTTAGAATGTTTGTTGATGTGCACAAATGTCTAATCGCCCTTTGTGCTTGCTTAAAGAATGATCACAAACAAAAGCAATAAAATTGGACACAAAAACCAACAAGCTAAACCACCAATCCTTAAAGATTTCAGGTTCAAAACAAGTAAAAACACACAAAATTGGATTAATGATTGAGAAGGTATCTACATAAATGTACAAAACCGATAAAGGAACAGTTGAATTATAGTCGTTTTTTGCCTATCTTCATGTCGTTAACTGATGCTCGACAGGAATTAGTTAGATGACCGTGAAAAAACAGACAAATAACCGAAATGTCGTCCATTACATTAGCCTTTCCTTTTTGTTTCCATGCACTAACCGCACGCTCGACCAGCCTCTTAGCCGACTCTGACCTTTCTGGTGTCGAATAAACAATCTCAACTGCTTCTTCATTAGTAATAACATCCCACACCTGAAAAATAGAACCAATGTCAATCTAATTGGGTGAAATAACACTTGGCACACGAATAATGTGAAAGTTCTTGTTACATACCCCGTCCGTTGCCAATATTACAAACTGGTCCCTGCTGGTTATGTATCTTAGTGTTATTTCAGGCTCAGAGATAAGTCCAAAGCCTTTGATGAAGTAATCACCAAAGGCCCTTGAAACAGCCAAACCAGGGCCTTTCACACTCTGCCCACTACTTGGCATCCATACTCTCTGTACTCCGGGTTCGTCCGGGCAAGAATATATTCTCCCTCTCGATTGTGCAATCCGTTTATGTTCACCTGTATCCAAAAAAATATTTAGTTTTTCAAAATTGCTGAAATTTAAGAAAATTAATTTTATTATATAAAAAAAAAAAATGGGGGGAGGGAGCTAACATGGTAGATTTGGTTTGAGGTCGGTTGTGAGTTTAGTCGATACTAAATTCCCATCGTCTGAAGTAGTTGCTAACACGGCCCGTGAGTCACCGACATTAGCAACCATCATCAAGTTTCCCTAAATAAGAAATAAAATAAAATAAAATAATTGGGACTGATTATTAAATGGGAAATTCGTTTTTCTTACCTGTCTAACGAGTGCCAAAGCGGTAGTGCCACTGTAAAACGAGTCTAGCCGAGGATGGTGCTCGAGTTCTCGATCAACAGCAGCACAAGTCTTGTAATAAGATTGTTTCCACAGATCAAACTGAGTATGGTCATTTTGGCAGTGATATGGATTGTGAGCATTTATTGCAGCAGTTTCTTGCCAGCTGGAAAGCAACAAGGATGGCATCAACTGACGAACGTATTTGGACACGAGATGTCCCCAAGGCCCGTGCCCGTCAAAAACGCCACAAAATACCATGTCCTTTTGAAACCCGAATTCCTGATCTCATAACATAAANNNNACTCTTTGTTAAGAAAACAGAGAATTAAACGTATATCTTTACAAAGAGTTGTAACTTTGTTACTAACCTCCCACACAATGAAGCGATCCTGATTAATCCCTTTTTTCCCTCCTTTGGAATAAGCCACGGTGTAATTTTCTGACTTTTGAGCGCGAATAACGCCACAAGAAGTTAGCAAAAGTTGCTTCTTTTTTGCTTCCTTGGCCAAGTCATGAGCAGTTTTGCTTACAACACATGATGGTTTATTACTTTTTCCTTGTCTACTGGACAGCGTGTTGAACAGCGCGAAAAACTGCACCATCTTCCAAAGGGTACGATCAAGCTTTGATCTACAAATTAATCATTAAGCACTTGAATAAAGCAAGAAAAAAATTTAAATTGCAGCAAAAATAAGTGGACAGTTGATGGCTTATTTCTCAAGTACTGAACTGAATAAATGACGATGCAGAATTTAGCAACCACTGATAAATCATAACATTCAGAATTAGCTTCCTTCATAAAACAGAGTTATTATTCTAAAATTAAAACAAGAAGAGATTATATTCAAAAATATATATATATATAAAAAAAAAGAAAGGTATAGTACCCTTGATCTGTTGCGATTTTTCACTTTCCTCTTGTTAAAAGCCGATGTAAAAATTGAGATGTGTAGACAGTTGATTCAAACAGCTTATTTTGACACTCAGTTTTTGTAATCTCTGTACCATATTTATATGCAAAAGGATATGCAATTATGCATGCATACGTTGGGAACTTTTGGTTTGGGCGGTCATTAAATAACATAAATCCCATTTGTTGATCAACCTGGTAATTTTGACTTTTTCATGGCTTGTGAAAGATGCTTACATGTCAAGTTCTTATGAGCCATAAAAGATGCTTACATGTCAACTGTTATGCACACCTTCTTGTATTAGATTTTTTTTTTTTTTTTTTTTTNATGCATACTTATATTATGGAATATCCTACATTTGTTTATATTATCTAATTGGAATAGAAAATTTTATTTATGAGTATTCATATCTGTTAAAAAATTATGGTTGTATATCAAAGAGAGCTTTCAAGCATTGTAAGTGACGAGCCAGATATGAAAAAGTTGAAATAAACAAGACAATGAACAAATAATGAAAACTGCGTGCCGGTATTGGAATAAAATTATATATATTATAAGCTATATGTGGTACATAATGACCAATCATGTTTAGAATTCCACTTGCATAATTAAGTAAAATATTTTGGTGGCTCACAATACAAGTAAACCAAAGTCGGCCATATGTTGGGCAGTTGATCCCAATTCTTAATGTTATCACAAATTAAATTACAATAAACAGCGTAGGTTGTCGTAGGTGAAAAAAATATATTAAATGGGTGGCAATCATTATTGTTAATAAAGAGTTATTGCTAGATTTAATTTTATAGATCTTACTTGCTTCTAATGGATGTTTTT
>BKCP01000447.1:202100-223037 GCA_008636005.1 Striga asiatica | reverse complement strand
AAAAACGAGAAGGAAGAACAGAAAAAAAAAAGTAAATTGTTAAAGGCACACAACAGGCTTCATCACTTATTTCATTGGTATTTATTTATTCAATTATTAATTTCATTTATTAAGATAATCTATATAATGTTTCAACATTTCTTATTTTAGTAAATTTATTCGGCAGGAAAATGATCAGAAATTTTTAGTTGGTAATCTTTTGTCTTACTTTAGAAGCCCGAACTAGCATAAAATTAAGACATCCAAGTCAAGAACGGTACTTGGAACAAATCATTGCAAAATCAGTAGACAAACTATATCCTGCATCTAGATAACAAGTTCCTTTGCAACAATTTTCTTTCTCAAAACAACAAAACCATGAATAACAAATGTTACGCGGAAAATTCGAGAATACCAGCAGCACGCGTAGTTGGATGAACAAAATGCCTACAGCAGAAAAGCCTCAATCATGAGCTAACGAAACTAGTATTCTTTACATCACTTCTTGGCTTTCTTGGCTCCCCTGAGAAGAAGAAATTCACATAATTTTAGTTAAGGAATATATTTTTGTGTGGACTTAATTATATAACATTAGTGAAAACTGCAATAATTTTTTACCCTGTAGGTGTAGGTTGAGCAGCAGGAGTAGCTGCTGGTGTTTTCTCTCCAGGTCCCTGAGAAAAATACAGAAAAGCAATGTAAGGGCAAAGGCAATAGTCACTTTCCAAATATGAAATCTACAAGTGCAAAATAAAAATTAAATATTGGAATATAAAAACTCAAAAATCTCCGCAACTGTGAAAAGACCAAATTATCTTTCGAAAACTTGGTGGTAGTTTTCATGGTGCAGGTACTGGATCTCATTAACTTCAGACAAACCATACACAGATCAGAAACAATAAATTCCACAGTAATGTTCAAATTGAGACTTGCATTACGCCTCCCAGAATATAGTTACATAGTTCCAAAGCCATTAAACCTAATCCAATAACAGAGAATGTAAAACACCGTCCATGAAAAAGTAATTCTGTATTTACCTGAGCCAATCTTTCCTCTCTCCTGGCATGCTTTCTCTCTCTGCTAGCCTTGTTCTTAGCACGCTTGGCTTTGAACTGATCAGACAAGGTCTTCTCCCTAGCCTTTTCAGCCTTGGATTTGTGGATGCTCTCCATTAGCACTCTCTTGTTCTTGAACACATTACCTTTAACCTTCATGTACATATCATGGTACATGTGCTTGTCAATCTTCTTTGCCTCCCGATACTTACGGAGTAAACGTCTAAGGACACGCATTCTCCTCATCCAGAGAACTTTTGTTGGCAACCGAGCCTCTCTGGTACCCTTCCTCTTACCTGAAAACCCATTTCATTCTTTAATTAATAAAGTAGCATATAGAAACGTAAAAAAGCAAGGTAAGATGCATGTGACTCAGTACACTAACTGAATTGAGATGTCAAATTGGGGAGTTTGGACAGTGAAAAAAATACTTGAAACGATTTTCACAAATAGCACAACTCATTTAAGTAAAAATCAGCCCAACCAGCTTAAACAAGCTTTGCTGTTTTGAATAAAAAAAAAACAGTTACTTGTAGCCAATGATGCCTATGACCATGAAAAAAAAAACTAAACACAGCTTCTCATTTTCAAGACAAGAGTGTAGGTTGGAAACAACTAGGAAGATTCTTTGTAGGCCATACCATATCCTGAGTGTCGACCCTTTCTCTTGGCCTCCTTCATTCTACGAGCACGGGATCTTGAGTGAATTTTGGTTGGCCTCCTGATGATGAAGCCATCCTTTACGAGCTTCCTGATATTTTGTCCTGCACCGAAACATATTTATCACACCTAATCACCACAACTCCTTTACACTGAACCAATTAATAGTAACATCATGAACTAAAGACGGTTTACCCTTCATTCCTTTATGAACGTACAAAAATGAAGACACAGAGACATGTACTCAGGGTAACTTTTACATCATAGGAATAACTTATTGATTGGAATATAGTGTGCATAATTTTTTATTACTTTCCCAAATTTTTTAAGGAAAAATAAGAGGGTGATTACATCAAAGTCAGGACATGTGAATTCAGTAATCTATTATCCAACAAATAGAACATATAAAGGTGTTCTGGTGATGTAGAGAACAAGGTCGAACATATCAACATACAAAAGGTGAGACATTTTATGCTAGACTCATAGTTCCTTGCAAATTCAATCAAATATTGACACCAGTCACTATTCAACATAATCAAGTGCTGGGAAACAGCAAAGTTCAAGACAACCTGAAAGCTAACCGCAAAATGTTTAGCACAATTATTGGACTATGCAATCAGGAAAAAGTAATCAGACAAGACGCAGGATAACCAATAACAGGAAATTCAATATCAAACTCATCTGTGATGGACAAAATTATCAATCATATCCAACAAGAACCTAGTATGTGACCAGAAACACTCAATTACATCCAACACGCACCACCTCGTCAATTTACGCTCAACCAGGAAAAATAAAATCAAATCAAGCCGTTAATTTACGGTAATCCAAGAAAAGAAGAAAGAAAATAAAAGCACATCAAGCTCTTCAATTTACGCTTAACCCACAAAGCACATCAAGCTCCGGAAACAAAAACCGAAAAATAATCAGATAAAAAGGGCCACAACGTAAAAAACAAAACCTTAATTCTCCACACTTCCATTTCTAAAAGCGAGCTACAAACAAACAGTAAATCACAGAAGCGTATGGAAGGCGAATGTTGCTTTACGAGAATTAGCCATGAAGATTTCGCTGCACTCGTTGGGGTCGAGCCATACTTTGCCTTTGCCGCAGCCGAGAACACTGGCGGCGAGCCGCTTTTGGAGCTTGAGCGACACCATTGCCCACGAAAAATCGTCAGTTTTTTATCGTTCCCTCAGAGATGGAAATGAAGGGCTTGCCTGTATATATGCGTATATATGTGGGGCAGTAAGCGAGTAACAGACTACGCTAGGGTTTGTCAAAAGTTTATTAAAGCCTGAATAAAACAATTTTGCTTTTTCTTTTTCTCATAATTTTCTTTCGCCCCACGTTCCTTTTTCCCCAAGTTCTGATGATGGAATGTTCGTCGATATATCATTTATTAAAACTAGTGCGATGCACGAGAAAACAATATTAAGATTATATTATAAATTAAATATATAAATAATATTAATCATGATTTATTTATTATTTTTAAATTAAACTGAGTTGGACACAGTCCGATCGGGATGAAGAAATGAAAATTAGGCAATTTTTTATTTCCAACTTTCATTTTTTTATTTATCTAGGGCTATACGGACTCGAACCGTAGACTTTCTCGGTAAAACAGATCAAACTTAATTATTATCAAAATGATCTGAGCTGTTTCAAAGACCCAACATGCATATTTTTTTTGCACTGGGCTCTTTCATTAACTGATAGAAATGTCGGTCAATTCGCCATATTTTTTCCTGACCGAAAAATAAGATAAGGAGATGGCTCCATGTGCTCTGATTCATTATTTGGGATTCCGTTCCAGGAGCACTACCAAAGTGTTTCAGGGGTGGGGTTATCTTGACGTAGACCGACAACCGGTTTATAACCAGTCTAGTTCCCTTGAATAATATTTGCTCTCGAATCTGTCAACACCAGTCGGTTGGACTGGTAGGATCGATACAATTTTCTAAATAAATTTTGTTATATTTAAAATTATTTTAACTAAAATAAAGATTTATAAATTATTTATCAATTAGTTTAAACATTTGAATTTATAAATTGTTGAGATATAAGTAACACATTTTATTTAAATTTATTACAAAAGTACTACATATAAATATGAATATATATATATATGAATATCTATTAAAATATTTATAAATTAAAATATGAACAAACCACAAATGATTTAATAAAATAGCTTCATCGTTTCGATGACGGTCTAGTTCTGAAAACCTTATATTTACCATACATTAATAAATATTATAATAAAATATTATTTAATTCGCATAAATATTAATAAATGATATATAAATATTCATAAATCATTAAACATGTTGTAATAAAAGCATTGTTAATACGATTATTTGAAGTTTGGAGTACATCACATTCACGTAATAAAATATTTTCAATATAAAATTTATATTTAGATTCAATAATCGATTTGATGTGGTCGAACTGATACATAACTTAGTCATCTAGGACCAACCCAAGTTGTGTCAAGTTTTTAAACTATTTTAAATATTACCTAAAATTAATTCAATCAACCTGAGCAGTACACTAATTCAATCACCCGATTGCTCCTACTTTCGGATTTTGAGTATTTTCAGTTGCTAGCGAAGTCAGAAGTATTGGCGGGGAGAGGGAAGGTGTAATTGACCTTACCAACCCAGCCAACTCGATCTTCTGGCGGGCCGATTCTATCTAATTGGAGTGCTATCTGAGGCACTTCGTGAGTGCTAATCAGAAAGAAGGACTGGGAAAAGTTGCTCTAGCTATTATAGTAGTTGAATGGAACAGCAGGCGGGTTACACGTTCCACTGTGCCGAGATGTGAGGTGCAGGTGGTGATGATCACCGATCGAACCCTCCTAATAACTATGAGTGTAGGAAATCGAAGATTCAGGGCAGCCCTTTCATGCAGCTACCCGAGCTCGAGGGTGCTTTCTAAAGCAGCTCGGAACAATAGGGCAGCTACGCGCGACGAGCCATGAACTTGTTTTGTTTTCGAAAAGACGTCGTACCTGCCTTTCATAAAAAGGGGGAAGGGAAGCTAAGGAGCGTAGCCAATAGTAGATATTTCAAGAATTCTCTCGTTAACCCTATCATCAGTCAATACCAAAGGAAATGCTTTTAGTCTTTGAGTCACAGGAGGATGCTCTATAATAACTATTTCCCGGAGGCGGATTCGCAATAAGGGCCTTGGTTGCTTACGAGTCCTGTCATGCGGCACATACCAGCCTCAGTAAGAAATTTTTTTATTTTTCTAATATATTTAATTTTATGAAATAAAAATATTTAATGATTCATATAATAAATGTGTACACCAATGATAGTATATTAAGATTATAAATTATATAGGTAAAGATGAATTAATTATTTTTACTTTATGCATATAATAAAAATAAACATAGTAATTTTAAAAAAATTAAGATCAATTGAATGATTATGCAATTTAAATAATATTTTTAGCGTTCAATATTTTTTTTAAAGGCACAAATATAAAGACTGAGATTCTAAAACTTTTGTTATATTTTGAATTGAGAATTTATATATATAGAAACCGAGATTTTAATGTTGTTCGTTGTTTCTAAAAAAAAATAAAAATAAAAACATACACACTTAATAAATCTTAGCCGGATTTTTTAAATAAAAAAATGAACTAAAGCCCGAAATTTAAGGTAACCTTTAATGTTGTATGATTTTTAAAGAAAAAAAATAAGAAAAATAATAAAACTTACTATTTATAGACTGCATTAAATTCTGACCTATTTTTTTGCTACTATTTTTGGTAAATAGTAATTCTTGTTATATATATATAGATTTCTAAACGTGACGAACGTAAGTAGCAGCTTTGCACACTTTTTAATTTTATAAGATAAAATATTATGCTTTATAATATGGTTGGATAAAAATTACAAATTATTTTTACTACATAATTTAGGTTCGCATTGTCATATATATACACATATTTAATATATTTGCACTATATCATATAAATATATTTATTATCTTGCTTCTATAATGTGCATATAATTTTACACATTATCTAATGCACTCTCTTGATCCAATGCTCGATCTTTTGCTCAAATTGCCGAAATTTTTTCCTTTCTTAACCCGGCAAGGGCTTCTTCTCGAGCAACAAAGTCAATAGGGCTTCGCCGGAATTGGTATTCTCTCAGTCTTGGGAACCTATTTTGCCATAACGCTATTTTGCCATAAAGCCAATTCAAGGACGAGTTCCAAATTTTTTGATTTGTCAAGATTATTCCCTTGTATGTTTTGAATAAAAATTACTATAAATAAAACTAATGATGTATATAAAGGCTTTCAGAATTTAAAATAATGTTGTTAAATTACTTAGTTATTTATTACAATTTGTTATATATTGTTCTTTACTTATTTTTTCAACTTCAAAAAAATATATAAATATTTTTTTAATTCTTTCTTGTACATTTAATTATTTTATCAACCACCCTTGTAGTACACGAGTATTGTACTAATATTAATTAATACATTTTTCAAAGTCAATTTAATTATGTTAAACATTACATAAATTTTAAATTCAATAATATAAATAAAAATTAAAATAAAATATTATTTATTATGAAAAATTAGTTGTACACAAATTATATATGTCGACTAATTCACTCATATATGTCGACCGATTCACTCTATACGAAAATATCTATATATTTTTTATTGGTTATTTTAAAAATTACTAGTCCTAAAAAATTTTAAAAATGCATTCTACGAAAGACATAAGTGATATTTAATAAAAGAATTTAATGAAAAAATAAGAGTTGTCATTCAATAAAAATGTTGACATGGTATATTGAGACCATGTTGCATTATTGTTATGAGAAGTTCATTTAACAGATGTTCATATAGTATTTATTGGAAACAATTATTTTCATATGGGTGGGTTCCGGTGAGAATGGTGTTCAGTGAAATAAATAAGAATATATTTTAGTCATCAGATTGGATGATCCAACGATTAAAAAAAAAAAAACTCAACAATGTTACATTCATTGACAGTATTTTTTGACATTTTCTTATCTATACCAGTGGGCCCCCCCCAAACCCACCCACCAACAAACCCATCACCTAACTAAACATTGGCTCCACCACACATCATGATCCACCTCTCTCACACACAAAACACACACAAATAAAAAAAGAGCCCCGACACACCACAAACATAAAAGTACACATAGGCCTCCCGCCGGGTCCCTTGCCCCGACTCTGCACACACTTGCTCAGCGCTGCCGCACCTCCGTCTGATGATCGTCTGACCGCGACCGCAATCTCCACACCCACACCATAACTCTCGCCGGCTTCCTCGGCTGGCCGACGAACATGCACAGACCCCGACTCGCACATATTTCATACATGTTATTACATTTAAAATTTTAGTTATTTCATTTGGATGACAACTTTAATTTTTAAAATAACCGAACCCACTACACTATATAAAAAATATTATTTTTTATGTTTATATAAAAGATATTATTCTTTTCAGAAATATTAAAATACTAAATATATTTTTATAGTATTAATAATATATTATTTTGGTTATTTTGATTAGTTCCACTAACCGACCGAATAAGCCAATTAATTAAGTTCGGTTTTAATTTGGTCTTAGACAAAAGTTCAGTTGGTTGAAACTGCCCAACAGTGACCGAAACCATGCACAATAGTATTAGACGAATTGCACATTAATTAATAGCAGATTGCACAACAGCGACATAAACCGGCCAAACTAAAATTTTCAGTTCGATTTTTTTTTTTTTACTTTTAATGTATCTATTATTTCACTTCGATGTCGCTTTATTTGTTTAATATAACTGAAATAATTGAACCTCCTGAACTATATAAAATATTACTATTGTTATTATTATCTAATATTTTTATGTATTGCGAGTGCACAATAGTGCTCACGAGTTGCACACGAAAGAATACTGGATTGCACAATAGCGATCGAAACTGAAAAACTGAAAATTCCAAAAAATAGTATAATAAAATATTAAATGAGCATATAAAATATCAAATTATCGACACCATCTGATCAAAAAATATTTATATATTGACTGATTTTTTTCAAAATATCAATGCCAATAAAAAAACACGTTTAATATATTGTCAGTCAGTAAATATATATTTTCAACCATTGTAATACACAATTAAAAAAATTGGTCATCTATTTTTTTTTTATATAGTTCAAATCCATTGTTTCGTTTTTTTTTAATCGACCGAACTGACCGATGAACATTATTATACGTTCCGTAATTTTTTTTTTGAACTTTTAATGTCCATACACACACACACACACTATATTGTTCATTGTACTGAACATTATTATGCACGTATTAATTTTTTGTTAAATTATAAATTTGACAGTTGAAAATCCTAAAATTGCAACTAAGTCCCTTTGACTTTTATTATATTACTTATTTGCCTCAGTACTAAAATGAAATAAGTTAAAAATTAAGAAATTACATTTAGATTCCTGAAACATATCATTTTTTTTTTTAAAAAAAGCACCTCAAATCAATTTTGAACAATCTGAAATAAAATCGCACTTTCTTCTTCAATTTTCATTAGCCCCTGATTCTGCTCGTCCCTTCCGACCATCGTTGTTGCTGTCATCGCCTTTCAGTCTTAATCTCTTGTCCTCGCTGAAATGATGTTTTCCAATCCGGCCGAGAATCATGACGGCGGCAAGTGTCACGAAATTGGAAAGTTGTGAGGTAACGACAAGACCGAGGCAGACTATGACATGAGCTTGATGGTCTGGCGGCGACGGACTATTACGGCAGCATTTCTGGTGTTGGCGACTGATGTGTGGTGGCGGTCGACCTTGGAAAAATGTGTGTGTCTGTGTTTGTGTGTGTGTGTGCGTGTGCGTGCGGTGGACTGTGTGGCTGGCTATCTGGGTTGTGGAACTTGATGGGCTAGTAGGCTGCGGAGGCGGACGACTGGGCTGGTTGCCGACGAGCGTGGATGTTTTTTATGTTTGTGTGTGTGTATTGTGTGTGTGTGTCTGTGTGTTTGAAGTTTGTGTGTGTGTGTGTGTGGCTGGTTCGCTAGGCTGTGCAACTTGACGGGCTGGCAGACTATAGAGGCAAGGTGGCAGGACGGCTGGGCTGGTGGCAAGCGAGAGGGGATGTTTTGTCTGTGTGTGTTGGTGCATGTTTTGTGTGTGTGTGAGTGTGTGCATGTGTGTTCGCTGGGAATAGTGAGGGTGATTAGGGTGTGTTGGGGTGGGGAGGGTACCTCAGATGGGATGGGATTGTGTGTAATGACAAATTTATCCTTAATGAGTGGTCAAATTTATATATTTGACCACAATATGATCATTTATTTACGAGAATGCCATGCGTGTTTGACTGCCACTTATTAATAGTTGACTCGATCATGACCGTTGATATGATAAATCCAATTGTACATATTTATTCTTATTTCTTTTACTATCTATCATTTTTATTTGATCTCGTATATATATATTGACGATAAGTAAGTGAATATATATATATATATATATATGTATTGACGATAGACCACCAAAGGTTATAATTGATATTATGTGCGCAGTTAAATCGCGGGTTACAACATTTTTTAAGATGTAATAGAAGGTGAGAAAACAAAGAGAATATATATGGAATCACAGAAAATAAAGAAGCAAATACAAGTGAGACACCGATATTGTTTAAATTCAATAATATAAATAAAAATTAAAATAAAATATTGTTTATTATAGAAATTTAGTTATACACAACATTATATATATATCGATCGGTCCATACCATATAAAAATATCCACATCTTTCTCATTGGTTGTTATTATTAGTACTAAAAACATAGTCAGTTGGCTTTTTATCCAAGTAAATATGTAAATGATGAAAAATTGTCGGAGAGCGGAGCATCACGGAATCCCCAAGATCCAACCCCTCCACAACCTCCGACGGCTTCAGTCGAGTAGCCATCGATGACGGCCCACTACGTACTAGTAGAGTCTTACCTACCAACCCTAGGTACGTAAGAAAATGGGGGAGAAAGAGAACTCACCTCTACTCCGGCTTCCGCCACGCAGATATCGGAGCACGCCACCCAGCCCTGCCAACAAAATGCCGGAAGACATCTCGCTCCAAAAGCCAGTCAGAGCATAGCAAGTCGGCGAAGCACCCATCGACCACGAGATCTGTACTTTGACAAAAGGCCGGGGATCTTGACCTGCGGTGGCGGCAGCACGGCTGCACGGAGCGCCCTGCCTGGAAGAGGCAGACAGCGGCAGCTTAGAATTGGGGAATTAGGGATCGAAAGTTTTTTTGAGGGAGAGAGTATTTCTTTTAGATAATAGGTCCCAGAGTCGATCATAACCGGTTTAATTCATATCTAATCGCCCCCTTAGTACCTATGGTTGATGTGAAATGATCAACAAAAAACGTTGTTCTTGTTGTTCGATTTTTCGTATATTATCATGTCAGTTGGAGCATAAAAAATGGTTTATGGTTTGAAGATGTTCCAAGAATGGTTTGTTGTTGATGATGATTCAAATTAGTGTCATTTTCATTGATAAAAGCCAAACAAAAAACACTAAATTATGGTTAATCCCCCTTATATATAATTTCAGTCGCTAACTCTAAGTGAGTTTCGCATGATTCGTAATCTTATGTGACAAAATATTATGATTTGTAATATGACTCGGATAAAAAATACTCCCTCCTATTCATAATAAGTGTCGTTTTGAGGAGTTGCACAATAATTAAGAATATTTTTTTTGCCAATAATAACCATCATTAATGAAAATAGAGATGAATGTTTTGTGAAAAGATGAAGAGAGAATATGAAAAGAAGACGTAGTGTATTTATTAGTTAAATGAGAGCAATAATAGGTAAATATGTATAAAAGATCCAAAACGTCATTTATTTGGTTAATGGTTGATAAAGTCAAAATGACATTTAAAAATAATAGGAGGTAGTACTATTTTTTACACCAAACACATATATATTTATATATTTAAACTATTCCATATAAATCTATTTCTTATCTTATTTATATAATGTGCATATAATCTTACTTTCCAAATGTTGTGCTTTGCCTATGTTAATCCCTTATACGTTATAAATTAAAATATTATAATTGTATATATTGTTCTTTATTTATATTTTCCACAACAATTTTTTTTTTTTTTGTATTTAATTATTTTATTAACTACCTGTGTAATATACGAGTATTGTACTAACTTTATTATAAACCAAAACTCAAGTACCAATTAATCTATATCTATATAATTACTGGCTAATAGCATTTAATAAAACTATTAAATTTTACCTACGTGGCAATCTAACCATTTCCCTCCAAAAACCGTTACTTCTGATTTATTTAACCTTTCATTTAATTATTAGATATTCAACACACTAATAACTTCAAAATTACAAAAATCATTTTAAACTTTTGATTAATGACAGTTGACCATATAATGTGTCGACCGTATAATGTGATTAGATGTTATTATCGTGGTTACATTTAAATTAACTTTTTTTTGAAAAATAAAAAACGTATTTGAAATTCCTAAAGAAATAATAAATAATTCACAAAAAAAATTACATATCAAAATATACATTAATCCTATCTAATAAACACAATTTAAAAAATAAAACATTTCAGCTCCTTTAATTGTAAATTTGGCCTGCAAAAAAGTGAAAGAAAAACCATTAATCATTATATACTTTATACTAGTACAGTACCCGTGCGATGCACGGGGGTTTATTATCCCCGTCTCTTTTAAAAAGCAATTTTCAATTAAAATTCAAAGTACTTACTAAAGGAAAGATCATGTCATTAATAATTAATAAATATAATGAAAATAAAATCTATATATTATTGAACATTCTTTATATACAACGTTCATGATTTGATTATTTGACACGTAATCGTCGCCACAAATTAGGATTTTCAAACTATTTATGTTTGTGACATGGGAGACAACAACATACAACTGGCCATGAGAAAATACTGGTTTTTCTTAACAAATAAGCCCTCATGCAAATAATTGTCCCTGGCTCTTATTTATAGTCATGGCGTAAGAAACCATAATGAGAAACTGTCGACGCTGAAACTTGAAAGGAATTCTAACATCAGAAGGAAATATAGTCATTCTTGGAATCAACACTTTATTAATTGTGTGATTGCCAGTGAGTATCTCGCACTCGAAAACGTGAGTGGAGATCTTTGTGACAACCAATTGTGTCTCATTACATAGACCCATAGAGCATATATGGTTACAAAATATCAAGTTAAAAACGATCGGATAAGCTTAAGAAATAAGATCACGCTTATCAATCCTATTATTCAAACCCTTATTCGAGTAGTTACTTGTTTTCTAGATATATATTTGTAACAACCATTAGTAGTTTGGATAATGTAGATTATATAAATCAATAAAATACTGGTATAAAATATAAATTCAAAATTGATTTACGTCATGTTTTTTGTAGGATTTATTTTCTTAAATAATGTGATTACGATCGACTTCAAAAAATATGTTTATTCGTTTTTGTTAAAACAAAAACAAAAACAAAAAATCTGCAACGTGTTACATGTGTCTCGAATTTTATCGGTTATTGAAAATTATGTGTCATATCAATGTGACATAATGTTACCAAAATTAATAGAGATTGTTACAATTTAATTTGGCAAGACTTTTTGGATTGATTGAAAAATAATGTTTTTATTTTGATATGTATTATTTATCAAATCTCAAGATTGTTTATTTTTTTGCAATATTTTAACTCCAAACAATCCGAACAAATTGTGAAATTTGTTACCAAAATAAATCGCAAAGATTATCGACAATATATTGTGTGTAAATAACTATGAAGTGTGTTACAAAAAAAAAACCAATATTTTAAATGATTTGTTATCAAAATCCGAGATTTGTTATCACAATCAGATCAAATTTGTTAACAAAATCAGAGATTTGTTATCAAAATAAGATCAAATTTGTTACCAAAATTCGAGATTTATTATCAAAACCCGATCAAATTTGTTACCAAAATCCAATTAAATTGGTTGACATGTGGGGCCCATTGATATTGCTTATATTAGTAAGTCAACAATTAAATTTTTATTTTAAATATTAGGTGACATATCAATGTGACATAATGGTTTTATCAAAATTAATTGAGTTTGTTACAATTTAATTTGGTAAGGCTTTTTGGATCGATTGAAAAATAATATTTTTATATTGATATGTATCGTTTATCAAATTTCGAGATTTTTTTCTGCATTATTAAACTCCAAACAATCCAAAATTTTTTTGAAATTTGTTACTAAAAGAAATCCCAAAGATTATCGACAATATATTGTGTGTAAATAACTATGAAGTGTGTTACCAAAAAAATTGATTTTTTAAAAGATTTGTTATCAAAATTCAAGATTTGTTATCAGAATCAGAGATTTGTTACAATTAGATCAAATTTGTTAACAAAATCCGAAATTTGTTATCAAAATATGATCGAATTTGTTAACAAAATCCGAGATTTGTTATCAAAATCCGATCAAATTTGCTACCAAAATCCGATTAAATTTGTTGGCATGTGGGGCCCATTGATATTGCTTATATTAGTAAGTCAACAATTAATTTTTTATTTTGAATATTATGTGTCACATCAATGTGATATAATATTTACCAAAATTAATGGAGTTTGTTATAATTTAATTTGGTAAGACTTTTTGGATTGATTGAAAAATAAAATTTTTATTTTGATATGTATCATTTACCAAATCTTGAGATTTTTTCTACAATATTTAACTCCAAACAATATGAAAAAATTGTGAAATTTGTTACCAAAAGAAATCCCAAGATTATCGGCAATATATTATGTATAAATAACTATGAAATGTGTTACCAATAAACCAATATTTTAACAAATTTGTTATCAAAATTCGAGATTTTTTATCACAATCAGATCAAATTTGTTACCAAAATCCGAGATTTGTTATAAAAATCCGATTAAATTTGTTGACATGTGGGATCCATTGATATTATTTATTTTAGTAAATCAACAATTAAATTTTTATTTTGAAGATTATGTGTCATATCAATGTGACATAATGTTTACCAAGATTAATGGAGTTTTTTATAATTTAATTTGGTAAGGCTTTTTGTATTGATTGAAAAATAATATTTTTATTTTGATATGTATCATTTATCAAATGTCTAGATTTTTTCTGCAATATTTAACTTCAAACAATCGAAAAAATTGTGAAATTTGTTACCAAAAGAAATTCCAAAGATTATCGACAATATATTGTGTGTAAATAACTATGAAGCGTGTTACCAAAGAAAAACCGATATCTTAAAAGATTTGTTATCACAATCCGAGATTTGTTATCACAATCAAATCAAATTTGTTAACAAAATTCGAGATTTGTCATCAAAATAAGATCAAATTTGTTACCAAAATTTGAGATTTGTTATTAAAATCAGATCAAATTTTTTACCAAAATCCAAGATTTGTTAACAATAAGCCAATGATATACCATTTTTGATTTATAGGCCAATGGGGAGCCAAGATTGTGGCTCCTTATTGCGCTTTTGTATGCCGACTTTTGGTCGTTTGTACACCAGTTTTGATTTATGAATTTACATTTACTGATAAAAAAATGAAATACCATTAAATTAAATATTTAATTAAAGTAAAGTTTGTGCATTAGCAGTGGTGTAAAGTCGGTCTATTATTAAAATTTTAATGATTCCGTCCGAACAGGGCCCAATACATTTCAAAAAATCTGATCCATTATCATTTGATTAAACTCGGTCCATAAACAACTATTAGCCGATCGGACGGCTAATATTAGTCAAACAATATCTAACGGCCTGAAATCAATAAAGCATGCTATAAAAGGTAAAAAAACCCAATTTTTTAGGGTTTGTCATTTGTTCTCTCAGCATCTTCTCACTTCTCTCTCCCACCGATTCATCTTTCTCGACCCTTCACCTGACCTTTTGTTTTATTTTTTTTTATTTTTGTTTTAATTTTGAACGAACTCAGCTCATGATAATAGATTTTTATGAGAATCTATGTCGATTACGACATGATGCATATTGTTTTGAGCACGGATTCGAAAAACTTGATATGGGCTTTTTCAGTTTATTATTTTTTCTTTCATTTTCATCGATTTGAGTTAATGTTAGTTGAGTTTGATAAGAATCTCAGTCGAATATGATCTGATGAATATGTATGATACACCCGGTTCAAAAATTTTATGAACGACTGAGGTCTTTCATTTTTTAGTTTTTTTTTTTTTTTAATTTTTGTATTCGGGATTATTGTATAAAAATTGAAGGTCGTTTTTCCTTTACCGTATCCAAATCTACTAACTCATTGTTCATAGATATTATAGATCAGCCTACTATTCATGGATTTGTTTTTTCAATTTATGGATATTTTTTATGGTTTTTGCAGTTCGCTATCATTTTCTGTGAATTTTATTAAAATATATGATGAATCTGGTTTAATTTTTTGAATTTTCTTTCAAATCCGAAAGTTTTGTGTCGAAAAAAATGAAATCCAAAAATGAAGTATCGATATTTTACTAAAGTATATAATTTTATTTATAAAAGGTTTTAGATTTGGTATTTAATTAGATTTTAGACCGATTTTTAAAATTCAATTTGAACAGTAACTGGGTTGGGGTGGCTCCAATTGAGGAGAAAAGTCTATGTTGTTGTTGTAATTTGAACAGTAACTGTACTTCACATTTTTTTAGTGTGTCTTGTTTCTTAAATTTTTTATTTTTTAGAATGTCGAACATTTGATCCAAAAACACATACGAATCTTGTTTGTTCATTCGAATATCTTTCAAAATCAGAAAGTTCTAAGAAAAGTAATATGAAAACTACTATGACGAACGATTATGTTTGCAATACTTTGTAAATATTTAATTATTTTAAGTTCTATATCGATTTGTTGTCACTGTTCTGATTGAAACTAATGTGCACATCAAAATTATGTGTTTTTGGAACATTTATACCATTTCAAATACTAATTCAGATCTATATTGATGTATTGTTGTTTGTTCTTAAACAGATGACTAACAAATAAAAAATGGATTCTTCGGGAGTTGACAGTTTGCTATACTTCATTAATGATTCAGAAACTGGAGCAAAAAATAAGGTAATTGAAAAAAACATATTGTTTTCTTTAAAAATTTATCATATGATTATCTATGTATCATTGTTTTGTACTATGAAACAAACTTCTTGAACTATATGAAGAATGTACAATTTGTCTATTGGTATTTGGTATATCACTGAGTTATATGTATATGCTGTAATTTTAATGATTATTTTTTACTCAACATTTGGGTTGTTACTATAATGAGTGTTGGGATATCAATAACTGTAGTTATGGTCTTATCATAGTTTACCTATAACCCTGTTAACAGTAATGACTGGCTCTTGCTGTCCTTTGATGATTACCTTTGTTTTAGTACTAAAGTAATGTTATTGATTATCATATCATGACGATATATCATTGCATCCAAGAGATTTCTAGAATAAGTTTGTATATCAGTAAACTACAGTCATATTAACACTAAACATCGGCTATGACATTCTATTGATTGTATACATATGTTTTTATTAGTAAAACTATATCATTAAAATTCATAACCTGCCACGTTTGATAGCAACTATTAAGAATTATGTTAATTCTGTAATCGTATAAAAGTTAACAGATTCACAACAAACTTAAAGGTAAACAAAGGTAAATATAAAATAGATAGATTTCATTGAAAAACAAATTTTTTCATATTTTTTTCATGCATAAAGTATAGAATTCAGTGTTAACAATAAAGGTAAAACAAAAAAACAAAATTTAAAGGTACTTATTTGAGTTTTGTCATAAAATCTGCTTCTGTTGATCTGAATTCCATGAAGTGTGTTATGAGGTTCTGTAGCTGCTATTGTTTTCCCTTCCTTTTCTCTATCTGCTGTTTTCCCTTCCATTATGTAGGCTAGATGTCCACTCATCCTTGTGTTTGTTGTTATTAAACATGAAATAGTAAGTATACTGTAGTAAAAAATAAGTTCATCTTTACACAGGAAGTAGAAAAAAAAAAAAAAAAAAAAAACTTACAACATTCGTTTTCTGATGATGTTGTGAACAATATCGTCGTTATTGCTTTTCCATCCAATTCTGTTCTTCACAACTTGAAGGTTCTTCACACACAAATCTGTGAGTCAGTCTATACGTCAGTCTGTACGTCTGCCAAAAAAACTAAAAAAAAGAATGTCGGCATTAGATATTGGATAAATTGAACAAAAAAAAAGAAGATTGCTAACTTCAAAATACGATTTGTATGTGCTACCCAGTTATTTGTGATTCGTTCAAAGTAACATTAGAGTGAATGCGTTCTTTTATTTTTTATTTTATGTAGAAGGAACCGAGAGTATGAGTTTGAATGTAATAATACGATGAATGCATTAGAAAGATAGGATATTTATAGTGATATGATTAATATGCCGTCAGATTCAATAGCTATCCGATATTTTTTATTGTGATATGATCAATATCTCGTCGGATCCTATCCGATTTACTTGATTTTGCTTATGGTGAGTTGGCAAAAATATTTGGACAATTTCGATGCAATATGTAGCAATTAAGAAATTTGTGAACAAATACAATCCTACAAAATCAGATGATATATCTGTTGGTAAAAAAAAAATCCAAACAAATGTGAAAAGTCATCCAAATCGTCAATTTTGAAGTTGCCCTAAAAATCTGCAGTTATCGTGGAAAATTGGTAACAATTCATATATAAAACTAATCAAAATCTTAGCAGTATAGTTAACAAAATCCGATAATTTTGGTAAGGCAATTAAAATCTTACCAATATAGCTAACAAATTCCGATGATTTTGGTAAGACAATTTCTATCATTATCTTCAAGATCTTGTAGTAATTATGAAAATTGTGAACATATAAAATCCCACAGAATCTGTTGAAATTGGTTAAGAATAAAATCCCACAGAATCTGTTGACATTGGTTAAGAAAATCTGAACTAATTTTGGTATGAGATATTTATTACTTAAATTTAATTTTAACGCGTGGGCCCCATTGGTGTTACTTAAATTAGTAAGTCAAAACTTTATTTTTCAAGTCAAACATACTATTTTTGTATTTTTCCATCAACCTCTTTATATTACTATAGATTTCCAAATAGAAAATGAAAGTTGCAGTAATTTTTTTTTATATTTCTAATTATTAGTTTGTAATTAACATAATATGAATTCATACAAGCAGTCAATGTTCAAGCAACAATTAAGGTCAAATTACTGTTAAAAAAATTCAATAAAAAATTAAATAATTAAAATAATAAAATGAAGATAGTATGTTTCAGTCAGTTACATAACACCATCCACAAGATTATGCAAATTTTAATACTATTATATAATTAACAACAACAATCACGGAATTAAATTAGCTAAACTTTAAAAATCGTTATAATCCATTATTATTATTATTATTATTATTATTATTATTATTATTATTATTATTATTATTATTATTATTATTATCCACCTTATCCCATTAATGATAAAATAATTTCTTTTTATATTAACACAGTAATAAATATATTTTTTATTGTATCATATAATACTTATTCTTAAAATTAATAATTATATTTTCCACTAAATGATATATGAAAAATACATAAGCATAAAATATTATATTTTATAACCTTTTTGTTCAAGTTATTTATTCCAAAATCAATATAATATTTTTTATCTAATTAAGTGATTATTTTTTAAATAAATCAATTTATTTTATGTCATAGTAAAATTCCTTAAAATTGCATAAGCAGTTGTTATAATAAATTTAATATTTTTCAGCTAATTAATTGGTCATAATCTCTCATAATTACAAAAATTATATTATTTTATTACATTGTATGCAATCAAATTGTTAAGTACTATTTATTTTAACCAATGATTAAATATTAAATATAATAACAGTATCTAACTTATAATTTGAATATTATATGCATAAATATAATTTATAATACTCTATGTTTAAAATATAATACAATTATCTAACTTATAATTTTAATATTATATATTTACAAATAACTCATAATACTTTATTTAAATTATCTGTGCAAATACACATATCGAATACTAGTAGGATAAATAAGAATCAAACAACTTTATAAAGTGATTTAGAAACTTAATATTTAGAAACAACTTTAATGCAAATACACATATCATAATACACATATCAAACAACTCACCGGCTTAGATTGTAAATATTAAGTTTCTAAATCACTTTATTAAGTTTGTATTAAGATTGTGTCTCATGGATACCTCATTAATTTATTGATGCCAGTATAAATTTTTCGCTCGTGGTGCTCCAAACTGAATTGTGTAATCCTGGGTTATTCATATAAACTAAATTATGAATATTATCAAAATTCCCTCCTAACTACTCTTTTATCATTTTATCACCGGTTCTTGCCAGTTCTCAGACGACAAGTCCCTGCCAGTTGAGTGTCGTGGTTCGTGACCTCGACCTGACGCTGAGGTCAGCATCCTACGGTGTGCGCATCAGCTCGGAAGCTACACGAGCGAGATATTCAGCCTTCATGGATCTCGACCGTGGGAGATCTTTATGCGGATGAGGAAAAAGAATTTCTAATTGACGTATCCGTCCCAGCATACTCCTTCAGCCTCGAAGAGGATGAAAATGAAAACGATAGGCGGACCCTACTTGTGGACGTCACGTGCTCGTACAAGGACGTCAAGCGCAATTCTGTCGAGCACGAGGTCGTCTGTTTCGGCCTCGGAGTCGAGCCAGGCGGGAGACGGGCTCTCGTTGCAGCTGGAGGCTGAGATGAGAGAAATTGAGGAGAAAATGGAGTGTAAGAGGATGTACGATCAGGTTGTCGAGCATGAGTGCGCATCCGAATCAGAGGGCCTCTACCAGGTCGGACACTTCTGGGGATGCTTATGTGACCCAAATATGGCTAATATGGTGAGCAAGTGCCATGGGGTCATCAAGATTAGAAGGAAGAAGATTAGGCTTTCTTTTTCTTTTCTCATTATGGATATTGCTTAAGTTATGCGATGGACAATATTTTATCTATCTATTTGACTTTTATTTTGGTAAGCGTCCGATCATTTTATTCGTGTTTGGAAACTTATGTCCCTTTTGTTTATTTTATTTTATTATTAACGAAACGATAGATTTTATAGATAAACACATAATTAATACAATTAGAAGAGCCAAACAACTATCTATATAGTTGAATCTAGCGCGAGAACCTCGGAGCCTAGAAAGACTATACTAACTAACCCACAAACAACTCTCAAAACGGGACGAAAGCTCCTACTAGAGGAGAATCAGCTCCTAACAAGAGGAGAAACACCAATAACACAAAACACAACAAGAAAAAATAAAAAACAACACAACTCAGAACACAAAAGCCATAAAACAACACAAACTAAACGAAATAGAATAACACACTCCTTCCAACTGACAAACAAATCGCACACGCATCGGCCTGACACCCAGAGATATACACCCACACGGATAGGACTCTGACCTGAATACCAAATCAAAAATTCCACGGCTAGCTGGAACCGCATCAGACGACATCCATCTTCTCCGGACGTACCACCCCTGAACCGGCAACCTGCGGACGACTCAGCCTAACCTCACCCCCTCAACCGGCTCAACCAAAAACCCCTGGGCGGTTGCTAGATCTGAGGTGAGATGCGGTGCCGACAGCGATGAGGGACTGGAACTGTGGCGGGGCTAGAGTCGTCAGCCGAAAAAATATGGACGCTGGAGACTGGAATCGTAAGACTGCGTCGCTGGACTATGGATCACGGGCTGGAATCGCCAGATTGTGGGACGTGCTGCCAAAAACAGAGGCTTGGCTGAGGTCGGGATGATGTGTCGCCGGACTAGACGGTGGCAGAAAACAGGGTCACAGGAATAACGGGGTCATCGGTCAACGGCCGCGATCGGCCGGGCAACGCCGATTAATGGAATTAAAAAATTATTTATTATATATTTAATTTAAATATGATAATAATTACTTTTTATTATTTAATTGATGTATTTTTCAATTACTTAATAAGAGCCATAGATCAATACAAAATCAGTGACTATGATTGAGTCTCATTTTAAGAGGTATTCTCATTTGAATAAGTGTTCTCATTTGATCCACCTAT
>BKCP01000447.1:182216-201735 GCA_008636005.1 Striga asiatica | reverse complement strand
AANNCAAATCAATTTAAGTTATTATTAGTTTATGTCGTGCACGAACAGACCTTCGAAGAGAAAAACCATGGAACCCATTTTTTTGGTTGAAGCAATTTAAGTTATTATTAGTTTATGTCGTCCTTGTTCTTATTTTTTGGTTAAATCGATTTCAATTGTTATAAAGTTTTTGATCAGTCTGTGGACACAACATAATATGTGATTTTCTCCATTCGAACTTATATGCAAAACTTGTGGTATGACATGTAGATTTACTTTTAGTTTGGAAATACAAACGCACTTATGGGTAACGTTGTTGATTCCCAGCTAAAGTCTTCAGACGACGAGCCCCTGCCATTTGTCGCTGTCGGTGGTGAAACCTCGAATCCCACCTTACAGAATGTTACCCTGCGGGCCGTCCCGGAGCAAGATGCTGTTCCTGCCTTGGACTCCAAGCCCAATTTTGCTGTCGTCATTGAGCTGAGGGCCCCACCCCTTTCACACCAGGGCCCACAAGCACGTGCCCCCATCGACCTAGCTATGGTGCTGGATGTCAGCGGTAGTATGAAAGGGCCGAAGCTGGACCTTGTAAAGCGGGCCGCGGGCTTTGTTGTGGATAACCTCGGCCCGTCTGATCGGCTCTCCTTAGTTTGTTTCTCCACTTCTGCTCGTATAGTCCTCCCTCTGCACGAAACGACAGAGGTGGGACGGGCCAATGCCAAACAGGCTGTCAACTCCCTTTTCTCTGACAACGGCAACACGAACATCGCGGATGGCCTCACAAAGGGGCTTCAGGTTCTTGAAGAGAGGAGCCATCGTAATCCTGTGGCAAGCATCATGTTCTTGTCTGATGGGAAGGACAATTACTCCCCAAGGATTCCGATGGCCCAGCCCTACCTTCATTTGTTGCCCCCATCCATGCGTCCCGGGGTTGAAAAGAAGCCCTTCTCCATTCCCATCCACACGTTCGGCTTCGGCTCAGACCACGACCCGCTCGCAATGCACGCCATCGCCACCCTATCAGGCGGAACTTTCTCGTTCATCGAGTCGTACGAAATGGTGCAAGACGCGTTCGCAAAGTGCATCGGCGGCCTCTTGAGCGTCGTGGTTCGCGACCTCCGCCTGACGCTGAGGTCAGCGTCCCATGGCGTGCGCATCAACTCGATTCCTTCCGGAAGCTACGCGAGCGAGATATCCGGCCTCCAGGGCTCTCGTGGGTCGATCACCGTAGGAGACCTTTACGCGGACGAGGAAAAAGATTTCCTGATTGACATATCCGTCCCCGCGTACGCCTTCAGCGTCGAAGAGGAAGAAAACGAGAACGAAAGGCGGACCCCGCTCGTGGACGTGACGTGCTCGTACAAGGACGTGGGGTCGAACGAGAGGGTAGAAATGGAGTCTGCGGAGATAAAGCGCCCGGGTTTTGTGGCGCCTGCGGATGTGAAGGTGAAACTGGAAGTCGACCGGCAGATGAATCGGCTGCATGCTGCCGAGGGTTTGGCGGAGGCCCAACGGGCGGCCGAGAAGGGGAATCTCAAAGAGGCGCGCGCGATTCTGTCGAGCACGAGGTCGACTGTTTCGGCCTCGGCGTCGGGCCAGGCGGGAGACGGGCTGTCGCTGCAGCTTGAGGCGGAGATGAGAGAGACTGAGGAGAAAATGGGGTGTAAGAGGACATACGAGCAGGTGGGCCGGGCCTATGCTCTGTCGAGCATGAGTGCGCACTCCAATCAGAGGGCCTCTACCAGGCGCCGGGCGGAGTCTGGGGATGCTTATGTTACCCCTAATATGGCTAATATGGTCAGCAAGTCTCATCAGGTTATCAAGATTGAAGATGTTAAGGAGGAACAAGATTAGACTTTCTTTTTCTTTTCTCATTATGGATATTTGCACAGGTTATGCTCCGGACATTATTTATCTATCTATTTGCCTTTTCTTTTGGTAAGCGTCCTTTTATTCGGGTTTGAAAACTTATTTCCCGTTTGTTTAAGGAGTTCCAACATTGTTTTTCTTCTGTGGCAGTTAGTGGTAAAAGATGTTTCTTCTATAATTATTGCATCTTAATATCTACTGCTAATTAGCTGAATATTTGAGACAATTTTTCGTATGGGACTTGAACGTATTAGATTCTGAAACAATGGAAATGACTACTATATGTATATAAATGATTTGAGGCAGTTTGGCTATCTGGAGAGTTCTCAATTACGTGCCTTTGAGCATGTTGTCATGCTTTGCCAAGAAAAAAGATAAATTAATGACTTATTCTTACTTAGAAAACAGTACAATTTTTCTAGTAAATGGTTTAGGAAATTGTATCTCTACTAATTAATTCTGGAAAGTTCCAAATGAGTAAGCAATTTCAACAACCCCTTCTGTTCTCTTCATTTGGATAAAATTTCGAGCGCGTACTTAATGAGTTCATTTGGAGATGAACAGAAGAAATAGCATTGTTTGATGATGATGCCATTTCTATTTGTTACACCCGTTATGATAAGCCCAACTCTGATACCATATTAGTTTTTTTATTATTTTATTTTTAAAATATACTGATAGGAAATGGAAAATAGTGAAGCAACTTCACTTTATAGATCAATATATGTACTCTTGCAAGCTATCTATTCAGACTTTGGTAAAGTATTTACGCAATAACTTGGATTCATGGTCAATAATTCCGACCTTGATCTTGATTCAGAGTCGACCTAGCTAGCTCACTGTGGGGAGGTTCCCGGCGTAAAGCTCGCTGATGGTCAAGTTAGTTTTCCAGTGTAGAAAGATAATATGCCAAACGTAATAAATTGATAATAATGTGGTGAAAGAACATTCATATTGTAATTCAATAATCAGGTATGAGAAATAATTAATGTTTTTTCTTTTATTAATCAACACGATCACCTTACATGGAGGAATTAAAAATTGAAACAGACACATACATATTTATCAAACGAATGAAAGCATAATTTCCATGACGTGGCGCGGCTTAAATCTTGTTGAGGGTCAACAGCTTCCTGCCACCTGGCCCACCCCGACAATGTTGTTCCCGCTCACAAGGCCGGTGGTAGGGATTGGCCGGTGTACTTTTGGGAGGTGAACCGGGGATTCGACCATTCCCCATAGCCGGGTAGGTTATGTATTTAGATTTAGCCTCAGCCGGTGATGAAAGGAAAACGGCCGCAGCAAGCATCACGGCCAAGTACACTATAGTTGCAAACCTTGCCATGCTTGCTACGCCCGTTTGTCCTTTATCTTTTTATGTTTCGTTTCTTATTTATTTTTGATCGTGTTGCTTTTCGTTAGTCTATTTTCTGGGATTATATAGTGCCTAGGAGTACTAGAATCATTTGCGTGAAATTTGTATGTCCCTCGATATTTTTAGTTAATTTGGTTATTTTTAGTTGACAAGTTTGGGGATGACCATTTAATTTGTCTCTTGATCATAGAATTTGCCAAGGCTCTGTCAACTGTGTCCGTTTGTTTAATTAGCGGACCTCCGACGTTGTAGGTGACAAAAAAAAAAGTTGTTAAATTGTTGGAAAAATATATCTTGTTTTTTAGGAATGGAGCATAATTAAACTTGAGTTGTAGGGGACTAACTCGATTTTAGAAAGCAATATTAATTGGGCTAACTCGATTTAAGAATGCAATATCAAATTTTTAAACAAAATTTATTTATTTTATCGAGTTTGAAAATAACTAGTACGAATCCCGTGTGATGCGCGAATAAAAAATATTCTTTAATATTTATAAATTAAAAACTTTCATTTAATAATATTTATAAATTAAAAATATGAAATCAATATGTAATACAACTAACCTATATTAATTTGTTGTAAATGTTATATGAAATATAAATTGTGCAAAATTACATTTAGGACAAAACAAACCCTCGAACCGTGACACTCCTTCACGCCGGTCATGCATCATGGTCATAATTTGTTTCCTTATATGATCCACCATGGCTACAATAGGCATATATCGTGCCGGCTTTACCCAACTATTCCAACATTCCGCTTGATTGTTATTGATGATACCCCATCGGTCTCCGAGAAATAAGGAGTTTGCCCAACATTGTGGTTTAGACTCCAAAATGAATTCTCTAGCAAGAGGCATAGACGTCAATATATTATTAATATGCAAATCAAAATCTTGCCTTCTAGGAGCATATGCGGCTTTCTTGAAAACCGATGACCAATGTTTCTTATTGTGAAGTGGGTAGCTCCTCAAAACCTAAAAAAAAATGTCATGTGCATGTTAGTATTAATAAATATATGCCATGATTTATATGCATGTCAAGATATATAAATGTATGTCACTTATATTATGAATTTACTAAATATAAAGGAATTTACCTGCTTCTTAAAGTTGTCGACCAAGTGTCTCAAACAATAAGCATGATGACTCCCGGGAAAAACCATAGGGATGGCTTTAAGTAGCCCACTATGTCGGTCCGAAAAAAATGTGAAGCTTCTAAACACGGGTAAGCCCGAGGAAAGAAAAGCATTATTCAACTTCAAGCAAAACCACTCCCAATTCTCATCGGTCTCACCATCAACCACAGAAAATGCAATCGTGAACAAATCATCGTTGGCATCCTTACTCACGGCACTAAGCAAGCAACCTTTGTACTTATTTTTTATGTGAGTGCCATCCAAAAATATCAACGGTCGACATCCGCTTAAAAAACCAACAAGGCACGCATTAAAGCAAATGAATAGTCGGAGAAATTTATTCTCGACGGGGTCGATCTCACAATCGGCAATGCTTCCCGGGTTTGTGTGACGCACCGCATTACAATACCACCCCAATCTCTCATAAGAGCCCCGGTCTACTCCATGAATCTCATGCATGGCAATTTCCTTCCCCATCCATGCCTTTTTGTAGTTCAAGTCCAAGCCGTAGTCCCTATGAAGGTCTTTTATTATCGTGCAAGGCTTGTATGATGGTTGATCTCTCAATTTCTCCTTTATTATGTTTGAGACCCAATTAGAGTCGGCCTTCGGATGCCCCCTTGTGCGAAGATTGCCCACTCCGCAAGTGTGGACTAGATTGCAATTCCGGATGGCAAACAAATTATCCGCTTTGTGTCTCGATGCATATATTCTCCACTTACATCCCTCGTCGCTACAACAAACAATGACCTTCATGCTATCATTTTTACGATATTTGAAAGACCGCCTATTAGCAACCGCGTAGTTTTTAACGCGCTTTCGAAAATCATCCGTGCTAATGAAAACTTGTCCTTCCCCTTTGATGCAATTTCTCCACGACTCAATCGAATTATCGTCCAATGGAAGCTCCGATTCTCCCTCCGATAAATCATCATACGGTATAATATCCCTACATTCGTAAACATAAATAATGGAACGTTACTTAAAATAACATAACAAGGATATCATACAACCATACCATGTTTCAATAATAAATTCATTAATATTATAGAAGCGCCATTACCTACTCATGTTCATCGGGAAGGATGGAACCCCATGATCCGTTCTTTGATTTTTTTCATTGGCAACTATCTCTATAATATTTTCTTTCCAACACAAATGGAATCGAACCATGTTTTTCACATCCTCATCGTCCGCCAAGCTAACTTGCTTTTTACCAATTGGCGCAATATAACATAACTTCACGGATTCCACATTCACATTTGGCCACCTCTTACCAATGACGGTGTACATTTGGTCAAGAGTTGATTCATGGTTCATAGAGAACACAAAATATTCATTGTTGTAGGTACAACTTGCTAGTATATCAATTTGTCCACCTTCCATTGTATCTAACAAAAATTGAATAAAACAAATAACATGTTACACTTTCCCAGCAGCAGTGGTATTATTTAGTCATTCCAGTGGTACTAGAGTTTCAAAAAGTGGTACCAATAGCATGCATAATGGTACAAGAATCATAGTCACCTTAGTTTTTGTTTCAAGGTCATTGATACACAACATAACTAACTATCACGTCAATTTCGTATGTATGAACAAGAGAAAATAGATTAAGGACAACAATACACAAAATTCAAAAAAATTAGGGCAAATATACAAAATTGAACCCTTTCCAAATTAACTAAAAAATTATGAATACAAGACTTTGTTTGGACTCCACATTCAACATATAAATACACACATACACAATACTTCAAATTTCGCCCGGAAATCGCCCCAATATTGCCGGAAAAAAAAAAAAAAAAAAAATTAACCTTCAATATGTAAAAATATTGGAACCGGGTTCCCGTCAACTCTTCAAGTTCTTGTCACCACCGTGCCTTTCGCCGGATTTACGATCGCCGGAGACCAAAATTAGCAAGGAAAAAAAAAAACTGAAAATCGGGAGTGAAAATCGGGAGTGAAATAGGGAGTGAAAAGGAATGAGGGAGTGGATTGTGGAAGAAGATTAGAACTAATATAATAATTGGATAAAATAAGTTGGTAGATGGTGGTGTGATGTGTCCCTTTTATTTATCATTTTTTTTAAACATAGGGAGTTTATTGTAAGATATTTAGTGTAATAGGGAGTGAAAAGGAATTTTTTTTGTGTGGGGACTGAAATGGAATATGAAAAAGGGTTTAGGTACTTTGTAGGAAAAGCCCCAAAAAAAAAAGATAAATATTTATGTATATATATGTGAACCAACGTTCAAGTCTTCTAACAAGTCAATGTTAATGCCTACATATTCTTCTCTGAGGTATCACAAACCTCTAATCTACTTACGATTGATCAAATGAAAATTTCAGTTCCTCAATTCACGCAAAAGTTTTGCTAGTTCTCAGTCGTACCTAGTTTCTTTCCCTTTAACCTTCTGATGGAGGTCGCCAACAATTCATTTACCAAGCTCCCGGACGACATCGTTTGCGAAATCCTCAAGAGGCTTCCTGTTAAACCCCTTTCGAAATTCAAGTGCGTTTGCAGATCATGGCTGTCCTTGATCTCCAGCCGACGATTCATCAAAACCCACCTCATGAATTCAATAAAAGACCCAAATTCCACTCACCACAGGATTATCCTGCACTCGCGTGGCCGTTTCAAGCACATTTCAGCCCGATCCCTGTTGTCCGAGTCCGTTATTGATTGCCTTGACGTCGATTTCTCGATTCATCATTCACCGAGTAACGTAATCTGGGTCGTGGGCTCTTGCGATGGTCTGCTTTGTCTCGCCATAAACAAAAAAGACTTGATTTTGTGGAACCCAACCATGGGAGTTTCCAAACAACTCCCCGATTTCGGTGTGGAAATAATCTATCGCAGTTATTTTGCCTATGGGTTTGGTTATGACAAGTCAAACGACGATTACAAGGTAGTCGGCTTTTTCAAAGGTAGTTGGGATTTATCTGAGGTGGTAGCGAAAGTCTACAGTATGAAGACCAATAAATGGAAAGCTATCGAGGGTTTTAAGGGTCGTTGGCTGATGGATGATCCGGCCACCTTTGCTGATGGGAAACTTTATTGGATTGCGAATTCTGATCCGGAGGAATGTGGATGGAACATTGTTTTTCTTGATTTGTCAACTGAGGAGTATGGAGTTTTGGAGATGCCGAGTTATGTGAAAAGTGGGTTTTATTCGAGGCTGGGGGTTTCTGAAGGGAGGCTTTTCGTGATGTGCAGCCACACGAATCGTGCAGATGTTTGGATTATGGATGATTATGTGAATGGAAATCTGAAGTGGGTGAATGTGGTTACAATACCATATGTTGATGATCTTTTGAGGTATCACTATAATAAGGTGTTGTTCGTGCTCGAGAATGGGGAAGTCATACTTATTTGTGGTTCGAAGCTCGTGGTTTTTGATTCAAAGGATTGCTCTTTCAGGTACCCAGAGATTAGAAATTGGAGCGTAATTTTTGCGGCCAGCAATTATTTTGAAAGTCTAGTTTCTCCATTAGGCAATGGTGAATAATATGCTAGTTATAGTCTGTAAAGATGTGTTACTTAGTTATGTTGGTATTTGTCTACTATGATGTGTTATGTGTTTCTTATAATGGTGAAGTTCTGTTTGCTTTGTGTGTATAATATGTTATGATATTTTCAATATGAGGCTTGCCTTGGTTATGTCCATAGTCTATTTGCTGCACCTTTTTTTTATTTATTTATTGTACAATCTGCTCGTGCAAAAATGAGAACTGTAACAAGGGCGCACATCACAAGAAAGATTGTTCATTCTTTCTCCAGAATGTTTGTAGCTGAACTGGTTACCTTTCACTTTTATAGAACCTTAACGAAACCATTACTTGGCAAAATGACAGTAAAGTATCTGAAACTACTATGTGATTAATGGTTATAATGTGAAGCTATTGTGCCCTGATCATCTACGAATTTGTGTTCACCGATAAAACTTCAAATGAGTGGTTGTTCGCCATTGTTTCCCACTTGTGATTAGGTTCGACCATTTTTTCTTTTAAGCGTTGGCATAAACCCGTAGTATGTAGATTCATTGAGTCGCCATATGAATATAGATAACAGCATGCTCGTCTTGCGAAAGATGCTGAATCCTTTCCTTTTTTTTTTTTTTAATCAATGTAAGTATGCTTTTGATAATTGTTGTCTAGTATTGTTCAACCGGGAAATGTTCACATGCCCACGGTGGGCACATGTTAATATGTCCACCGACTTATGTGCCATGCACACATTGGTGATGTATTTTTTTAACATATTGACATTACCAATGTGTGCATGCCATATCAGCGGTGGGCTTATTAACGCCCACCGTGGGCATGTGAGCATTCATCTAGTCTTTCATTTTATATTTTTTTAATTTCGCTATTTCTCGCTATAAAAATTCCTGAAATCGCCTTCCTGCAGCAAGTAAAAAAAGAGAGAGAGAATTCTAATTCAAAGCAACTTTACAATAAATGAACGATAAGAAGTTAAAAAAACAATCCATGTAGTCAAAGTTAATATAATTCAACAAGCCACATCACCTCAATCCAAGAGCGAAACAATAGCTAGGCAGTTACTCGTCATATTCGTCAGCTTCTCAGCCAAGCTCGTGAACGGGGACTCGTCTCCAAACTGTGTCAGCCCATTAGAATCTCCGACATTGGTTATAACGGCACTTAGCATGCTTTTCATAGTGCCTGTGTCCCTTCTCGGGAAAGCTTCAATTGCATTCTCGAAATTGTAAACCGCGTCATCATAACTGTTCCTATAGTCCCTGATCACCGAGCCCATCTCGTTCGGGCCCCTGGCTCATTCTTCGCCAGGGAAAGCCCAATCCTCGCCAGGGCAAGCCCGGCCCGTATAGAAACTTCTACTATAGTGGGGACATCGCAGTTGTCCCCATGCAAGCGTGGGACCACGGTGGCCAGGTAGAGTTCTGGGTGATATGTTTTCTTCATAGGATTCAAGGTGATATGTGTGTTCCTATTAACCCAATTTCGGGACCTTTTTAATATTTTATAGTCTTGATAGATGTTTCCACTCGATGGACATATGTGTTTATTATCCACTAGTTCCAAATCTCCTTGCTAAAATTATTTAATTAACAGCTAAATTTCCTGATTATCAAATTAAAACCATTGGAATAGATAATGCCGACGAATTTACATCGAAAGCTTTTGATGATTACTGTATGTCACTGGGCATCAAAGTGGAGCATTTGGTACCTTATGTCTACACACAAAATGGTCGAGCTGAATCACTCATTAAGAGCACATCAAATTAATTGCTAGACTATTATTACAAAATTCCAACTTACCAATTTCATGTTGAGGACATGCAATTTTACATGTTGTTGCCCTAATTCAAATCCGACCTACTGCATATCATGATTACTCCCCTATACAATAGTGCGTGGTAAAGAACTTAACATTTTCCATTTGCGAGTGTTTGGTTGTGCAGTCTATGTTCGTATATCACCACCACAACATACATCTATGGGCCCTCATGGAAAGCTAGATATATATATTGGCTATGAATCTCTATCTATTCTCAAATACCTAGAGCCATGACTGGGGATCAATTTACAGCTAGGTACGCTGATTGCATATTCGATGAAGAGAATTTTTCGACATTAGGGGGAGATAAAAGCCCAAAATCAAATAAATGCCGAGAAATTTCTTGGAATATACAAAATCTTCAATATTTAGATCAACGCATTAATCAAATTGAATTTGAAGTTCAAACTATAATTAATTTGTAATATTTAACAAACAATTTGCCAGATGCATTTATTGATCATAAAGGAGTGACCAAATCTCATGTACCTTCTATAAATGCACCACAACGAGGGGAAATCCCCATGAAATCTAATATTCCTACAGATGCTCTACGCCAGAAGTGTGGGAAACCTGTTGGTACAAAATACAATAATCCGTGGAATATAAAATCTAATAAAAATATTGAATCACTCCCGAAATCTCCAGAAGAGAATCGTCCAGAAGGCGGAAATCCTAGTCTAAATGCACGTGCAACAAATAATAAAACTACTAGGATCGCGGAACATCTAGGTCAAAATATATTAGGAAATGATAAAGATCTGGTTGATGTAAATATTGAAATAGCTATAAATTTTGTTGATACAGGAGAAACTTATAATAGAAGTAACACAGTTGTCAACGACATATTTGCCTCTATAGTTGCCTTTACCATCTCTAATAATAATCTGGATCCAGAACCTAAATCAATTGCAGAGTGCCGGAAGCACTACGATTGGGTAAGATGGAAAGAGACAATTGAGGCTGAACTAGACTCGCTAAATAAACGAAAAGTTTTTGGCTCTATTGTACGTACACCTCAAAATGTTATCCTAGTAGGATATAAATGGGTGTTCGTACAAAAGAGAAATGAAAATAGTGAGGTGGTGAGATACAAAGCGAGATTAGTTGCCCAAGGGTTTTCGCAGAGACCAGGTATTGATTTTGATCAAACATACTCTCCTGTAATTGATGGAATAACGTTTCGCTATCTATTATCTCTGGCAGTTACTATGAATTTAGATATACAGTTAATGGATGTCGTGACCGCATATTTATATGGGCCATTAGACACAAATATATATATATATATATATATATATATATATGAAAATTCCTGAAGGATTAAAGGTTCCCGAAATAAGGGAAAACGAAACACGCCACATGTATAGCATTAAATTACAAAAATCATTATATGGCTTAAAACAGTCGGGCACAATGTAGTACAACCGACTGAGTGAGTTTCTATTGAAAAATAACTATGTAAATAACGATATGTGCCCATGTGTGTTCATAAATAAGTCAGCAAATGGTTTTTGTATCACAATCTATGTGGATGACATAAATATTATTGGCACACATGAAGAGCTTGATAAAGCTAGCTCATGCCTAAAGACAAAGTTTTTGAAATGAAAGATTTAGGTAACACCAAATATTACCTCGACCTGTAGATCGAGCATCTCTCAGAAGGAGTATTTGTACACCAGTCAACCTACCTGAAGAAGGTTATAGAAAAATTTTACATGGATAAATCTCATCCACTTAGTACACCAATGGTTGTCCGATCCCTTGAAGCGAATAAGAATCCATTTAGACCTAAAGAAGATACCGAAGAAAATTTAAGACCAGAAGTTCCTTATTTAAGCGCCATTGGCGCGTTACTTTATCTTGCAAATTGTACTAGGCCTGATATTGCATTTGTAGTAAACTTGCTAGCAAGGTTTAGTGCTTCTCCTACAAGGAGGCACTAGAATGTAATAAAATATATTTTTAAGTATCTTCAAGGTTCACAAGATTTTGGTTTACTTTATAAGAACAGTCAAGATATGACATTGGTGGGTTATTCGGATGTTGGTTATATGTCTGATCCCCATAATGCTAGATCACAGACTGGTTATGTTTTTCTCTGTGGTGGTATTGCAATCTCTTGGAAGTCGGTCAAGCAGTCCATGGTTACTATATCTTCTGACCACTCAAATATAATTGTTTTATACGAGACTTCACGAGAATGTGTATGGTTAATATCTTTAATCCAACATATTCGTGGGTCATGTGGAATTACAAATGATAGAACCCCCATTGTCTTTTATGAGGACAATGCAGCTTGTGTTTTACAAATGAGTAGTAGGTATGTCAAAGGAAGCATGACAAAACACATTGCTCCAAAATTCTTTTACCCACACAAGCTCCAAAAGAGCGGAGAGATTATTGTACAAAAACTGCAATTTAGCGAGAATTTGACAGATCTATTCACCAAATGTCTTCCTACATCTACTTTGAAAAATACATTTATGGTATTGGTAGGCTATTGTCTTTAAGGAGAGGGACAAACTCAAAATAATTCCCAAGATTAGGTCCTGAAGACCAAGCGATGTACTTTTTTTCCTTAATTAAGTTTTTCTCATTGGATTTATTAATTAAAGGTTTTTAATGAGGCAACTAGTAAAACACATGAATTTTTATAAATCATGTACTCTTTTTTCTTTGACTAATTTTTCCCTTATCGGGTTTTTATTAGCAAGGTTTTTAATGAGGCATGTAGTAATATCCAAAGGGGAGTATTATAAATATATTACGGTGAATGTAGGGTTTTTATTAACAAAGTTTTTAATGAGGCATATAGTAATGTCTAAAGAAAAATGTTATAATCATATTGTCGTGGACATTACTAACACTGGTCAGTAACCTACAAAAATTCTATGGAGCCATCGGATAGTTTTATTATGGAGTCATCTATCACTTAATGTATTGACACTTGTCCAAAGTGTATTTATTACAGGACACGTATCGATACACTATTGGTGAATAAATGTGGATGACTCCATAAGTCAAGCCATCCAATGACTTCATAGCAAAACTTAGTAAACTATTACCATCATTCTTAGTTAGTGGCCACAAGCCCATTACCTTATATGAGGTTATTATGTTAGACTTTGTAAACCCTATGTATCTCTTATACGCATATTAATAAAATACACTTTTCTGCTTCTCTTGTCTCGTTAGTTTCTTTCTCTTTGACCTTTTGATTTAGGTCGCCAACAATTCAGTTACCAAGCTCCCGGACGACATCGTTTGCGAAATCCTCAAGAGGCTTCCTGTTAAATCCCTTTGGAAATTCAAGTGCGTTTGCAGATCATGGCTGTCCTTGATCTCCAGCCGACGATTCATCAAAACCCACCTCATGAATTCAAGAAAAGACCCAACTCTCACCCACCACAGGATTATCCTGCAGTCGCATGACAGTTTCAAGCACATCTCCGCTCGATCCATGTTGTCCGAGCCCGTTATTGATCCCCTTGACGTTGATTTCTTGATTCATCAGAGTAACCTAATCCAGGTCGTAGGCTCTTGTGATGGCCTGCTTTGTCTCGCCAACCAAGAAGGCTTGATTCTGTGGAACCCAACCATGGGAGTTTCCAAACAACTCCCCGATGTGAAATAATCTATCGCTACAGTTCATATACCTATGGTTTTGGTTATGACCAGTCAAACGACGATTACAAGGTGGTCGTCTTTTTCAGAGGTAGTTGGGATTTATCTGACGTGGTAGCGAAAGTCTACAGTTTGAAGACCAATAGATGGAAAGCTGTCGAGGGCTTTAAAGGTCGTTGGGTTATGGATGATCCGGCCACTTTCGCTGATGGGAAACTTTATTGGATTGCGAATCCATATGTGGATAAGGAACATGGACGGAACATTGGTTTTCTTGATTTGTCAACTGAGGAGCATGAAGTTTTGGAGCTGCCGAGTTATGTGAAAAGTAGGTTTTATACTAAGTTGGGAGTACTTGAAGGGCGGATTTTCGTGATGTGCAATCACATCAATCGGGCAGATGTTTGGATTATGGATGATGGTGTGGATGGAAATGGGACGTGGGTGAATGTGGTTACAATCCTAATGATTTTTTGAGGAAGAACTATATAAAGGTGTTGTTCGTGCTCGAGAATGGGGAAGTCATGCTTCTCTGTGGTTTTAAGCTCGTGGTTTTTGATGCAAAGGATTGCTCTTTCAGGTACCCAGAGATTAGAAATTGGAACGTACTTGTTGAGGCCAGCAGTTATTTTGAAAGTTTAGTTTCTCCATTAGGCAATGGTGAATAATATGCTAGTTATAATCTGTACAGATTGTTACCTAGTTCTGTTGGTATTTATTTGTCCACTATGATGGGTAATGTGTTTCTTAGAATGGTGAAGTTCTGTTTGTTTCGTGTGCATAATATATTATAAGATTTTCAATACAAGGCTTGCTTGTTTTGGTTTCCCTTGGTTATGTCCACAGTCTATTTGCTGCACCTTTATATATATATAAAATTGGATTGTGCAAAAATGAGAACAGTGACAAGGGCGCACAGGACAAGAAAGATTGTTCATTCTTTCTCCAGAGTCTGTTTAGCTGAACTGGTTAGCTTTCACTTTTATAGAACCTAAACGAAACCATTACTTGGCAAAATGACAGTGAAGTATCTGTTGTGATTAATGGTTATAATGTGAAACTGTTGTGCCCTTATCATCTACTAATTTACGTTCACCGATAAAACTTCAAATGAGTGGTTGTTCGCCATTGTTTCCCGCTTGTGATTAGGTTCGACCAATTGTTTTGAAGCTCTGGCATAAACCCATAGCATGTAGATTCATTGAGTCGCCAAATGAATCATAGATAACATAACAGCATGCTCATCTTGTGAAAGATGCTGAATCTTTTTCTTTTTTGTTCTTTTTAATCAATGAAAGTATGCAGATTGACCATTGCTGTCTAGTTTCGTTCAACAGCTCCCAGGCATTCATCAAGTCTTTTATTTTCTATCTTTTTTAATTCCGCTATTTCTCGCTACAGTAAACCAAAAAAGTTAAAAAATAAATAAAATTCTAATTCAGAGTCAAAGTTAATAATTTCAACAAAAGCTAAATCACCTCAATCCAAGAGCGAAACAATAGCCAGACAGTTACTCGTCATATTCGTCAGCTTCTCAGCCACACTCGTGAACGGGGACTCGTCTCCAAGCTGTGCCAGCTCATCATTACAATCCCCGACATTGGTTATAACGGCACTCAGCATGCTTTTCATAGTGCCAGTGTCCCTTCTCGGGAAAGCTTCAATTGCGCTCTCGAAATTGTAAACTGCGTCATCATAACTGTCCCTACAGTCCCTGACCGCCGTGCCCATCTCGTTCGGGCTCCCTGGCCCATTCTTCGCCAGGGAAAGCCCAATCCTCGCCAGGGCAAGCCCGGCCCGTATAGAAACTTCTACTACAGTGGGGACATCACAGTTGTCCCCGTGCAGGCGTAGGGCCACGGTGGCCAGGCAGAGTTCCGGGTGGTCAGTCAAGTCGCATGTCTTTCACCTTGGGGCTTACTTCAGAGGCTGGGATTGGGGCAAATGAGAAATCGAATTGGGTTGGGCCATCAGATGCCGCGGGCCCATCTGCATTGGGGGAGGGGGCGTTAGATGGTGATGGGCCGGGCCCGTTGGATACCACAGGCCCGTCTATGTCTGAATCTGCGTTTGGATCTGGGGAGATGGGTTTGGAGGAGTGGGATGGAGAATGGGCAATAGATGGAAATGGGCCGGGCCCGGAGGAAGGGGATGGGGCGAGGTCTTCGGGCCGGGCGAGATGGAGGAATAGGAGGAAAGAGAGGGAGAGGAAGAGTAGCCTTGGGTTGATATGAGCTGCCATNAAGTTTTGGAGGGGGAATGTGTTAAGGCATTATTCAATATGCAGTTTGGGAATGAAAATAGGATTACCCCAAGCTTCCCTTTTTTTTGCCCTTCATTTTTTGGTCATGTTTTTTGGCTGTTTTTACGGAGTTCTGGGAGTGGTGAGGAATTTGTTGTCAACAAGAATCGTACATTTGTACTTTTGATTATTTATTTATTTTTTTCTTTGAATAGTTAGGAGGTCATCGTTTAATTAGTTTCTCTCTCGGCTTGAGGATACTAATATTTGAATTTTATTTCTTATTTTTACCAGGCACATGTAACATAAATGTATAGTACATGTACATCTGAATTTTAAAAAGAACCAATCATTTTGTGCTGATTTTCTTTCGTAATGCGAACTTTGTTTATCATCTAGAGTTAAAAATTATCTAATGGTTTCATCCCCCCAACAGACCAATTGCCACTTTTTATTATGATCAGGAAGGGTCATTCTTATAATATGCTTAAAGGACTAGTTTGGCACGTTTATACGTTCAGTTTGTTGTACATTGTACATTGTAGTCATACTCACTTATAATCATCCATTTACACAGTATTACTCCATCAATCATATTGGCACAATACCAAAATTGTTCTATCAATAATCAAATTAATCAAACCTCAACTTCTAAAATAGCAATAAATTTTGATCTGCCAATACCAATAATCACATTTGATTCTAAAAACAACATAATTCCGGCCTCGTGTTTTGTTTTATTCAACCTTAACTTCTGATTAAACAGTCGTTTAGTTTCATTCTTACAACAAGAATCCTTCGATGATATGGCACACATACAATAACAAACTTATAGAAATCAAATCACACACAACACAACACAATTATTCACTACTTAACAAGTCTAGAGCCCTCAAAAGATGAGGAACTTCAGCAAACACAACAAGAATAAGCTCCACCAGAAAAAAGCACCATGTTTAGTCATGGCTCTTCACCACAGTAACGGGACATGGAGCATGAGCCACCACAAAGTTGCTAACACTACCCATAATAGCCCTGCAAAATCATTAACAAACAGACACACTATTATTGATCAGCAGATCCAATAAGTGCCCGACAACTTGTTTTCGGATAATATAAGGTATACAACAAATCATTATACAAATTGTCCAGACATATGAGGAAGCAGATCAGCGTATTTAACAGTAATAGTTTCATATCTCGATAGTTGTAAGGAGCATATGTGTACATTGTACCACCAAAATGCTTCATTTTTAATTCTGAATGATAGTTCAGACTGCTAACATGATCAAAAGCTTCTGGGTCCCTTAATTCTACTATCCTATTGTCAATCTAGATACAGAGCAGGATATGAAACGAGTTAAAACAAACCTCTTGAGTTTGCCAAGGCCTCTATTGCCGATGATCAGGCAGTCGAGGGGAATTTTATCAATTGATTCACATATCTTTTCTCGAGCATCCCCCCAGAATATTTTCAAGAGCACAGTGATCTGCTTTTCAGGCTCAATCGCAAGTCGTCATTAAACGATATTAATGGTAAAATTTGATATATTATCATTGTTATCCACAACTAGGATAATTTACAGAAGGTGCCCTTGAGGTTTGACATAGTTACCAGATTACGAATTACAAAAAACATCCCTGAAGATTTATTTTACCTCACATTTACCCTATATGCAAAAGATATTTACATAAAAAATTAAGGTTAAGTTTTTAATTTAACACTTAATCAAACATTTGAACTTCAAAGAAACTTTTCATAATTTTGAATGTTAGCTTTTTCCATGATTAGGCCAACCTCAAGGTTACCTTTTGTAAGTAACTCCAAGCAAATAGAAAGAAAAACAAAAGTACCTCTTTCTGCCTCGATGCAGTGTTCACGATATCCAATGTTTCCGGATCAGGTTGGACACCATATTTCTTCATGAGTTGGAGGTTCGAGAAATCGGATAAGGGAATCAAAGCTGATGACATGGCAAAATACCGATAGATTAAGAAGGAAGAGAACAGAACAGAACAGACCATATATCTGAAATAAATTTTAAGTGTAAAATGTCTAGAAGGAGTAAAGCTCAAAACAATACTAGTATTCAAAATCATGTCTTTAGATTCAACTATGAAATCACAAGCAAAAATCCAACATATCCTGTGGCGATTTTACTCAAACGAAGCAAGAGATTGACTTAGAATCACAAAACAATAAATTCCCCTAATTAGCTTTGTTGTAAATAAGTTTGTAATAATATTTTCTTGGACCAAATATTGACTTCCATCCCTGGTAAATCTCATGAAATCAACTACCATTTGCAGGACATACTCCACAGGAGAGACCAAACAGAACAAGTGAAAAAATGCTTATACCATACCATAACAATTAAAAAAGGTGATTATACTCATTAGATTAAATTCCCTATCAGCAGGAAATGATCAATAGCCCACCACTTTACCAGCTCTTGATAAATTATGTACGTTTCCTTAAACACCTCCAAAAAAATAAATAAATAAATAAATTAATTAATGGATAACATCTCCACACAGGTTTGCTCTAAATTCACATACACCCCAAGCCCAAAGTTAGAAATTGAAAAAAAAGAAGACTAAATTAAAAGAGAATACACATTACAAAAGAAGGGAAAAGAAGGGCGATGTGAGGTGCATACGAGAACCGGTGGTCTCCCAAAGCTGCATCTCGCCGGATTCGTAGTAGCCCTCGGGCTGTACGGTGACGAGAATCAGGTGATCGCCGCTCCGCGCGACGTTATCCACCGCCCACCTCAAGGCTTTCCTGCTGCACGGCGAGAAATCCACCGCCACACCTACTCTCCTGCAATCTCCCATTATTGCTCTTTCTCGCACGTTTCTCTCTCTACAATTATGATGGAGATTAATGTTTGTCTTTTTTATTTTTTATTTTTGGCTATTTTAGTCCGAAAATGACGAGAAATGAGGGGCTGTTATCATTGTTAGGCATGTTTNAAAATGAAGTGGACAAAAAAGAAAGAAAAAAAAATCAAGTCGACCAAAATAGAAAGCCCGTATTTAATAAATACGTTTTCCATTGTAAACCGTATTTAGTAAATACGGTTTTCACTATAAAACGTATTAAGTGAATACGTTTTCAATAAACAAATATTACGAAAGTTAAATAACGTAATTAACATAATTAAACTGCAGAAAAACGTATTTCCTAAATACGTCTTATGTTTCAAAATTACCAAACGTATTTCTTTAATACGTTTTTATGTTAAAATTAATTTAATTTTATTTTTGTAATTATAAAACGTATTTAACTAATACGTTTTATAAATAAAATCAATTTTTTCATTTTGTGAAAATAATTTAATTTGGGGAAAAAAATTTGGAACATAAAACGTATTTACTAAATACGTTTTCCTTTGTAATTTTGCCCCAAATTGATTACATTTGCCCTAATTTTAATGTCAACGGAAAACGTATTTACGAAATACGTTTTCTAATTAAAAAGAATAGAATGGAAAACGTATTTAAGAAATACGTTTTCTGTATTAAAAATATATAAAATCCTGTTCACTATGAAATGCACCTGTTTACAACCAAAAAATACACCTGTTCACAACAAAAAAATATACCTGCTCACAACAAAATCCATCATACCATAATTCTTCGAACAAACAAATGAAACACAATAATTTGCCGAACAAACAATATATACAAAACGATATAATTCGGTTTATACATACAATCCAACAATTCAAAATAAACACAAAATCAACAAATTCAACACAACTAGCTAGGAAGGAGTGAATGGTTGTGTAGGTTTGCGCGGTCTAGACCCCCTCCTCCGAGTATATACCACGTGTGAAGAAGACGAAGGTGCAGGTGTGAGAAGCGTGTCAGTTTGAAAAGCCTGCTCATCTTCCTCTTCTTCATCTGAGTAATTCAATTGAAAAAAGAAATTATAAATTGAACTATAAAAAAAAAA